>VYZW01010497.1:732-13489 GCA_013401315.1 Balaeniceps rex | reverse complement strand
CCCCTCCTGCCATAGCCCTATGGTCAGGTTTTAAAAATAGCTGAGTTCTCAAAGTACAGCTGAAAAGGTAACAGATTTCTGTGGCTAAAAAAATAAACAAATCAAAAGTAGCCATGGAAAACAAGGTCAACTTCCATTTAGGTTCAAAACCAATTAAACTGAACAGAAGATAGGAAGTTGCTGTTTTTCAAACATGTCTGTGTGACTTTATAGCCTATGACACTTGGCCACTTTAATGAGACTCAGGTCAGGTCTGTAATACAAAATTTTGCTGGAACAGCTATGTTGATGAGGAGGGTGGTAAAGTGTGATGTGTGATTGACAGAACTGTGCTGGTGAAATTGCTAGTGTAAGCACAGTCATATTGGCAAAACTACGCTTTTGCTGATGCTTCCTTTTATTCTGAGGAGTGTGGAGGGGGGAGCAGGAAGGAGAGAGGTAGTGTAAGATTAAATTATTCTAAGCAAAGCACAGTTTTATTTGTATAAAATGCATTCATTATTAGGAAGGCTTTGCTGCTAAAATGTATCAATGATTAGAGTCGGCCACTCAATGATAGTATGTCACGCTGGCACTTCAAATATGTATATAGGCGTTAGGGTAGGATAAGTAGGTGTCATACAAAGAGTCTACATTTACGAAGGGGCCTCTCCTACTTCCTTTTTAAATGAAAGTATAGCAAACAGAAACAGGAAGAGTCACACTGTTGCTGAAGAGGCATCCCAGATTTTTACATGGAACTGAAACAACCCATCATTTGACACCCAGAGATCACAGAAGTCTGTGATGTTTTCAACAGATTTACAATTTAAAAATGTGAAAGTAATAGAAGTGGGAGAAGACCCTAGTATGTTATTGATTGATATATCAGAATACCTCCTTAAAGAAATTATGCAATTGGGTTGTTTTAATCTGGGCACCAAGTACCCAAAGAAAAGAAGTGGCTCATTTAGAACCATCAGCTCTATTGGGTAATTACTTTAATTAGGTAGTTTTTGAAAACTGCACATTAGCTACATGACAGATCAGAATTGTTTTGGTCTATTGAGTAATAATTTAATTAGGCCACATTTTAAAAACTGTTTATCTCCCATATAATGGTTGGAACCAGCTCCTTCTGGTTTATTTTGTAATTATTTAATGAGGCCAAATGTATCCATTGCAAAAAATCCTTTCCAAGCATAGTGCTACTCTGTGCTGCAGGGGAAAATAAAATTAAAAAAAAATTCTAAGGGGTTTTAGTAAGAATTTACTATATGCAGGCAGCAAATGTCTTTCATTGGTAACGTTACAAGGATTGAAGCAAGGAGGACAGAAAGGTTACAGTCTTTGTAGGGAAGGACCAATGCAAAAGACTAAAAATGAATAAGGAAAATGTTAGTCACTTTTGTTAGACCGTCTATGCAAAGGTAAAAATGGAAAGCAGCCAAGAGTCACCTTTTTTAATCTAGCCGAGGGAAAATGAATCAAGGATACAAGATATTCTGGCAAGGTAAAGATGATTCAGAGTTCTTAATTAAACAGAGATAAAAGATCAAAGCAGAAGCATGGTCTAAAGAAACTTTGTTTCTTTGTAAAAAATCAGCCTGGATTAGAGGGGAATGATGATCCAACATAATTTTCGAACTAGGGAGATCTGCAAACTAGATATGGTCCTGTCAACACTGAAGTCAGTGCCACAACTTCCACTCATTTGAATGGGAGAAAAGCTGAATGCGTGCCATTTCAAAAATGAATGATATTTTGCAAGAAGCCTTCTAGCAATGGAAAGTGCTATTCCCAAATATGCTTAAAATAATTAAAAAAAATGGTTTTGGTGGTAAATGCATGGAGGAATGTGTATTTTGCTAAGCTATTTAATCATATTATTCTTAAAAGGACATTAGAAAAGCATGGAAAGAGTGCTGCAAAACGTAAGACTCTTTCTGAACTTTTTGTACAGAAGGCTTGTACAAGATTCTTGCCAACCAACCACAGATATGTGATTAAATTTACGAGTGCTGGATTTCATGGAGTGATGATGTTTTGAAAAAAAGGAAAGACTGAGGGGATATAGAAACTGTGGACATGGGAGAAATACAAGACATCAGCAGCATTTACCCACTGCATCCCATAGTGAAGAATGATATTCTTCAGATGTCATTGCATGATTTTCTGCTGGTTGATAAGGGAGAAAAAGTGAAGGTAGAACAGTTTCAAAGTAAAAGGAATGGAATGGAAACAGTGATAGTGTTGCTGTAGCTGTCATGTCTAACCTTGCCTTACTGAAATAGCAATAGAGTTTCAAATAAAAAGATGAGACTCATTTCTGTAACTATAATATATGAGACCTTTGCCCTGAATCCATCCAGAATTATGGCAATTTAACAAATTACTACCCGTCAGTAGAACTGCAGGAACTGTCTGTGTGCATACTGTGAGCCTGTGTCTGGCAGGGGGTTTGAATTTGTTCAACAGAGATTTATTTTATGTCACATTATCTCAAAACCAGGAAGAGCTTGTGAACATTCATAGTAGTTCCATGCTAACAGCAACTGAGCCACCCTAGCACTGTCATGGATCTGAGCCAGTCGGCTCCTGAATTACTTGGGAGAATTTACTTGGCTCCTGAAGATGGGTGAGTCACAGAGCTCAGGTTCTACCTCTGAGAAGGCTTTTCAATCCACAAGGCATCATGCGCTTATCGCATTTGAACTCCCATAAACCACTGATTTTCATCCTGTTGGGGGGACCCCATCTGTATGGGGACCAATGATTTTTGTTCATCTATATCCTACACAAAGTCTGAGGTCCCAAGGAAAAAAACAACGAAAAAAAAAACAACGGAGGAAATAAGCAAAAGCTCATGCTGCCCAAACTGCTCCTAAACTGGATTTACATGGAATCTGAGTCACTCATTAATTGTTCTCTCCACTCCACTCCTCAGCTCAGTGGCTACCTAAAAGGATCCAGTTAACAGCTTTGAAAACTCCCCAGGCCTCAGTTCCTGAAAGGGTAATGCTTCTGGACAGAAGTAAAAAAATTGCCTTTCTTGGCTTCATCTCAGGAGGTCCTTCTTTCCTTCAGACATTCCTTCTACTATATTCTCTGACTCTAACCAGACTATTGTCTCTTGGCAGAATCTCCTCTGAGTTTGGTGGAAAAAAACCTTCTGTACAACTCTTCACTTGACTGTATTTTTCCTCCTTTTAGTCTCTGGGTGTTGGGGCAGATTTCCTTTTCTAAGGAAAAATCTGTTTAAGAGTCCAAGAGTAGGAAAGTTCAAGGAGTTTCACTGTTTCCGTCACATCATTCTTTGTGTCAGTGTGGAGAGGGAGTGAGGCAAGAATGGGGGAGGAAAAAGGGCTGGATAGTTGACCTTTAAGTTGAGTATTTTAAACTGGTTTGGTCCTTAAAATCTTGAGAATCCCTGAGGTCTTCTAGAGTCTTGGATTATTCTTTCCTACAGCTCTGTACCTCCTCACAGGTCTTCAATTCATTACTCTCTTGATGAGTGTCTCATGGCAGGATGCTCACTCTACCTAAGGCATACTTTATTTAGTAGTGATGCTGAGTTGGCTTAACAGTGTGATCAAATGGAGGGCTCTAGAAAGGGGCAACCTCCTTGCAGAGATATATATTTTGCATCTTCTTAGGCTTTCGTTGCTCAAAGAAACAAGAAACTTTCTTCTTTCTTAAAATCAGTGGCTCAACACTAAAAGGAAGGGACAAAAAGAAAATAGGCCTAGCTAGGACCTCTTTAGTCAACATAAGCCAAATAAAACTGACTGCTTGTCTTCCATGCTTTTGGCTGCTTCCTATTCCTTGTGTCTCTGATATAAATGGAAGATAATCTCTGTATGCCATAGGGAAATGCCCAGGGCTGGTGGTGTTATGCCCCCTTCAAAGCACTAAAGCAACGTATAGCCTGTAAAAAGCTCTAATGTGATTTCTCCATCATCTGGAATAAGAAATGACTTGCACATTTTTTATTTTTAGCTAGATTTTAGCTATTTTTAACCTCTCTAATAAAAGGCATCAATATGAACTCTATGGTATTTTGCTTGGATTCATCCCATTTTAGAAGTGCAAAAAATCTGTTCAAAAATGTTAAGTCAATTTTTTTAATACATACAAATAACTCAGAGTGCCTCTGTTTATTTGTATGTAAAATTTGGGAAGGGAGGGAAAATGCTTTTGGGCAGTTGTTATGCCAGTCCTTCATATGCCAAGTTTCGAGTTTTGATGCCAAGTATATTTTTACAAGTCGATTGTAAAACTTTTGTAAATATTATTTCTATTGGATTACTAACATAAGCTGAACTATAGAACCAAAAATGTTCTACAGGGGTTCTCAGTTGTGGCAAAACACAATAATGTGCATGAAAATAGTTATGGATTTAAAGAGATCGTGTCACATTCTGACAAAAGTTGCCTAAATCATGCTTCAGGAAACCCTCCAAAGTTCCCATTTAGTGCTCTGAATTTTCTTTCCAGAATGGTTGATTGCCAGGATATTTGTGCATGAATTAAATTTTATTGCCTCATTATACTTGACTGATTTATGTAGAGGCATCTGTGTAACAACAAGAGAACCTTTAAAGGTTTTAAGGGTTTGGTTTGCTGCAGGGAAAAATCCTGCAGTTTAGATCTCACTATTAGCTTGGATTTCCTGAGAACGGGCTTTCTCATCACATTTTCCCCAGTATTTCCTAGTAATAAACCTAGCTAAAACAACACGCTTGTGCACAGTCAAGATTTACAGGGGTTTCTCAGAAGTGCTATGGTTGTCATTCTGGAATAGTGGAATTTCCTTAGCTCATAAAAGGAAGTTTTAGGGCAGCGACAGCTTGTTTCAATATATTTGTAATGCTCTCTGTAATGTTGTAATGTTTGTAACCCCTCTCTGAGGGGTGCAGTGGAGTATTTTTAATGCCAGAGAAGCAAAAAGAAAAAAGTCAGTTGATGGAAGTGACTGTCTCTTTAGTCTCCATGTTGATCACGTGTCGCTGAGGAGTTACTGAGCAGCAGGAATGGCTGACACCATTTTCCTTTGTGCTGGGAGGCTGGACAATGGGCAGAGACTGAGGAAGTCCATGGTGGGCAGTGACACAGGGCAGGTGAAGGGGGACCTGTCAAGACACCCCACGGGATGGTGGCTCCCCACAGAGGGCAGCCAGGGGCTGTGCGGGCTCCCTGGGGCAGCAGTCAGGGTCTGTCTCAGCCCCAGCCAGGAGCAGGGCAGCCCCAGCCCTGGGCATCGGGCAGCTTGCTGGGGACAGGGACAGGCCGCGAAGTGGGACTGTGTGTGGGCCGACAGGGCAGGGCTGCACCTGGCGTCCCAGCACAGGGACTGACAGCCCTCAGGGGGCTGAAAGTGTGTCTTGGGCTATGGCTGGGGTGGGGGACGCCCTGGGGGCTGGGCAGGGACAGGGAGGCTCGTCAGTGCCCTCAGCCCTGATGGTGTCTCCCAGAGGGAAACCTTGGTACCAACACTGCCATGGCTTGCAAAGCTGAAGATAAACTATAACCGACTGCAACATAAGTAATGTGTAGCTCCATCTAAACCCATGGGACAAATTCCCTAGAAAGTGGGCAGAAGCAGCACTGCTGTCTCATCTCACAGGCCAGTTCCTGCATGTTGCCAAAGCATCTGTTCGTCAGGCTGAACTCAGCTCCACCGGGCTCACACCACACCACCAGCCTGTTGCAGAGCTCATGGGCCTGTGGTACCCTCGTCCCCAATAGACCAAGGAACTGAGGTGGGAGCTGGGCGCAAGCACAAGCCTCTGGGAAACATCTTAGGCTGAACAGGAAGGTGTTTTTGGAGTGTTAGTGTCTGCTGGCTTTGACAACCACTTGCTGCATGGGTTTTCTTGGAATTCACTGCCTACATTTCATCCAACTTCCATTTCAGGCACAAAATAGGCACTCTGGATCTCATCGTGCAGTCCTCTCTCCATAACCTAGCTCCAAAACAAGGCAGCAGCAATGAACAAAACCCACCAACATGCTGGGCAAGTGGCGCTCAATATGGTTTTTTTGGGTGTTTGGATTTTTTGAGCACAAAAGCTAACTTTTGGTTTGTGCTTTCTCAATTGTTGCCACTCAGCTAAAAGTGACAAAGTGGGTGCTGACTGAAAAAAACCCTCCATCTCTGTAATGCCAGAAAGTTATTATTTTGGGGCTCTGATTGAGAGGAGAAGAATGTTCTATTTTCTCCTGCCATCGTGTCATGTGTCATTTAAGAAGCTTCTCCAAACAGCTCTTTTTTTTTAAGAGGAAATTGAAGACAGCACAAAAGCTTTCAAATGTTTTTCTGAAGTAATTATGTAAACATATGTGTTCTCTAGAAAGTATGGTTGCTTTGGCTCTTTCTGCTTCTGCAGATTTGAAAATATCTGAATTGGGTTTGCCCAGGCTAACTCCAGAGCTGGAACTGGGTGAGTGGACACTGTAGGCAGCTGAAGTTCAAAAGCAGCCCCGCAGCATTTGTGTTGTCTCTTGATGACACAGTGCCCTGTGGGTTTCATAGACTTTGCCAATACAGAGCACAGATCTCTGTACTGTACTCTTATGCAATGCAGACTTGCCTTCAGGCTTAATGCACCTCACAAACTCATCCCACATCACTGGGAAGGTGGAAATCTTAGGTTTAAAGCCTAGATTTAAACAAAAAGAGAATCTGGCCCACCATTTAGAGAAAAGTGCATTTACTTCTGCATGAAAGATGCGATCCTCACCATAGAATACCATCAGCTCCAAACAGATTTTAATTATTAAAAATGTTGGCCTGTATTCTCAAATGGCTCACATCATGTGTCAGTCCATGAGAGGTAATGGGGCTGCATGACATGCAGATATCACCCAGCATCTCTGGTAGCTGGAGCATTCAAACATTCTTGGTGACTTTCTGCGAGTCACCTGGGTTATATGTCATATGAAATATATAAAGAAAATGCTAATACATTGTATCATGCCATAATTTTTTTCTACTCTAAATGCCTTTCTTTCAGGTGGTGGTCCAGATTAGAACATGCAAAAGGTTTGATCTTACATACTTCGTGATTTGTTTTGTATTTAAACTTTCCTTCAGTTTAACTTGCGTATGCAGCTGTATCTCCTGCTGCCCAAAATCTAAGAAGAAAAATTCCAACCCTTATATACTGGAGCTTATTTTCTCTTTCTTTTTTTTTTTTATTTTGCCTCTGCACCTGTGGCTTTCTTTCAGTATGGAGTGTTAAGACTATACTGGCAGACCATTACATCACTCGATCCTATTCTCTTTTGTGACAGAAGGAGCAGTGTGGATCTGAACAGCTCACTGTTCCCATAAACTCTCAAGCTTAAAAAAAACAACAGCTCCCCCACCATTGATATTCTTTATGATTTGCAAATGGTGTTGATTTTTGCATAGATTAACCTAGGATGTTTTGGTATGTACTTTTGATGCCTGATATACAAAGGCTCTGCTGAGATTCTTGGTTTGATTTTAAGATAGAGTCACGTTTATTGCTTGCTTGGGTATCCATAATTTCAAAATAAGCAAAGTGCCTTAGGAAATTTCTGGGATCTTCTCTTTCACAAAGGGGAAATAGAGGCAAGATGAAGGATATAGAAAAAAGAATAGTTGTTGTTTTTTTTTCTCTGGTTCACACAGGTTTAGCTGAAGACTTTAATTGTTCCTACAACAATTAAGCTATGGTATGTTTTATTGTCTGGGCTCAGACTTTACATTTAGTTTTCTCTTATCAGACCTGTACAAAGTCAAATCCTAGCTTGTAAGGATGGTGTTACGTGCTTGTGTAACTTGTTCAGCTGCCTCCAAAGTTGGGCTCTGTTGATGGGTTTTAGAATCTGTGTCACTTCGGGGTGTGAAGATATGATGCGCTCATTGGTGCTACAGTTTCTCTGAATATGGCTGCAAACTCAAACAAATAATCATTCTCTTTCAGAAAAGAAAAGCAGGAGGAATGTAAATAAAAACAAAGAATATTCATTCATAAATAGTGGTGAATGCTTGCAAGAAAGTTTCTTGTGGTATGAAAATAGACACATGTCTATTCTTTCATGTATGTGCAACATTTTCACCAAATTCACAAAATGTTTGGAAGTAATCAGGATGCAGTCAGTAACCTTGAAGCTTTTCTCTTCAGCATCTTATGTAAGTTCATCTATTAGTCTTTTCCTTACAAAATGGGACATGCTTAATTCATAATAAGATCTTTTATAAAATTACTTCCCTCTAGGAAACAGACTCTTTAATGTGAACCTCAATAAAACGATTACTGAATTGTTTGCAGTACTAATTAGACGTTAGTAAAAATTGTCCAGTATATAGTGGTTTTCTTTACTCTAGTGACAGATATGGTATCCATGATGATGTACTCATCATTCTCAATACAAATGTCCAACCTTTTGCTGAATAAATCTGCCCAACTTTGTTAGAAGTAAGTTTGCTAAAAGGAGGGCAAAATATGCTTAATACTGCATAAAATTACAGCAGAAGAATTTACATGGAATAATTCTGCTCATATAAATTTGCAGAGTTTAACTGATGAGACCAAAAACCAGGCAGGACCATTGAATTTCTGTTCTGACCTCTGGCATATAATTTTGCTTAGTTACCCCTGACTGGAAACTGAGAAGTTACGTGCTTATTTGCGCTTATTTTCGTGTAACAGTTTGTTTTGAAGATATAAAGAGGTAGAATACATCGATTCTTTTGAGATTTTGTTCTGATGATGAATCATCCTCATTCTTAAAAATCTGCCCCTTCTATTGTTTTGAATAGAATTGACTTTGCTTGCAACCATTATTGTTTGCTATGCCTTGAACGACAGAGCCCATATTTTCACTACTAATATCTGTTAGTCAGGTCACCTCTAAATCTTCTGTCTGATTAGTTAATCAGGTAGAGGTCTGTAATCCCTGAATTTTAATGTATTTTGTCTATAACTTGAGTAATTTTTGTGATTATTTTTTCTGCATTCATTCCAACTTTTGAAAAGTGTTTTTTTAAAACAGAAGCACAAAGAACTGCTGTATTTTTCAGGAATCAAACTGCATCCAATTTTTGTATTCACACTTAAAAAATGCTACTGAAAAATGTGAAGTGTGTGCAGAAAACATCTTGAAGAAATCAACTATATTATAAAATGTTTCCTATCTGATTTCTACTGAAATCACTGGAAGCCAGCATTATGAACCTTGAGATCTGTTCTTTATTGGTATTGTCTGCTTTCTTCCCAAATGAATACTTGTAGATAACCCACTATATACTCAGATGCAGACCTTCTTTTCATTATAAATTTTGGCCTTTGCAAGTTATCTAATAATTTGATCATCTTTTACATTGCTTAATATGTATTTCCATGCTCTATTTTTGTCCCTTTGGTAGAAGGAATACCCAGAGGAAATCTCCCTGGCAGCTGGGAAATGCACACTTGGGAAGCTCACTCTGTTTTTTAATATTACAGGGAGATAGATATATAAAAATTTTCAATGCAGCATTTAGCCTTTAAACTTTCTCTCTTCATTGTTATTAATGTGATTTAAATCACAAGAAATTACATTGTCTTCAACAAACAGTGACTGAAGTTGAGCCAAACGTAACTTAATAGGGGTGAAGTTTCTTCTATCAGTGCAAGGAGAGGACTACATGTGTTCATCCTTGCTTGGAGCTTTCTTGTGTTGTGTGTTGCAGAGGAGTTCACAGGGTTCATTTTGCACAGAGGTACAGAATTCTTACGAAAGCAATCCCTTACAGAGACCCATTTGTCACTCAGGTATCATGGACCTGCTATGTATCGTGTTGGGACAGCAGTTACACCAGACCCTGAGAATATGAAATGGAGGCCATCTGGAGATCTGGATAATGTTTCATTGTGCAGCTGAAAATTTACATTCGTCATTTAAAGACTGTGAAGATCTCAGAGAGGTTGCTTGGCTGAAGTCAATCAGTTCCTCAGAAAGAAGAAATATCCAAGTTCCCTGGAGTAGATTTGGCGTACATTGATGCCAGATTTGACACTGTGAAGTCAAAGCACCCATACCAGTTTTACCAAGAAATGTATCTACTTTCCGATCCCTTCATGCCTGGTGATTTACTGAGTTATTCTGCATGTTTCTATGTGCAGTTTAAAGTCTTTCTAAATACCATTAAATACCATCATGTATTTAAAGACAGAATTATGGTCACATGAAGTTCTTTTATATGAACCCATAGTATGCAACCTACCAGTTTTTACCTTTGACTACCGTGCCCTCTTTCTTTGACTTATGCAAAATATTTCACTTTATGTTTACTAAATAATCTTTTGTTTGTTTCTTTTTTTTCTTTCTTCTACCTGTGGTATTTCTTTACCTCTGAGTTTCCTTGGTATATATGTTTTCAGTTGATTTTCCCAGAATGGTGAAATTGCAGCCTTCTGTCAGACTTTCACTTCATCTACCTGTATTAGGAGGTTTTCATTCACTACTTTCAGTGTTTAATAACTATGGAGCAAATCATACCTCCTGCTGAGATGCTGTCCGGCTGCTTCCAAGGTATTGTGACTAATGGAACTAGAGAGTGAGGCTTGTCATATACCAGCAGTTTGAGGGGGCATCAAGAGCTCTGCAATGTGAGCAGAGATAAATGTTGTATAAAAAAGACAGGTCTTTCAGCACGTAATATTGGTTTACCTAAGTGTTCAATATTGATCTCTCTTCTCCTAGTTCTGTTATCTTGCTAAATTCCCATGTATTAATCAGAGTGAGAAAGTGTGTAGAGTCTCTGCTAGCAGACTCTACAGCAGACAAGGATCTTCCAGCTTAAGGGCGGTGCTCAAAAACCTTTATCCATGAGCTCTAATTCTACTTTATTCCATTCTCATAGTGGAAAATATAGATCATAAGGATGTTGATGCCTTAGTATTTTGCTAAGACATTACTTAATTAAAAATGATAAATAATAATATAAATCTACTCCTTACTGGCTCAAATTTGTATATTTTCATTGAATTGAGCAGTTCTACTGACAGCAGTGAAGATGCATTCTTACTGCAAATTTTTATTAGTGGTTTTATAAATCATATGTGGGTTTCAGTTCAACGAAAAATATGCAGGAGAGAGAAACACTTGGTATCCTGTGGTAAGTCAGTTTATTGAACTATAATTTACATGCCTTTAGCAATATACATGATGTCAGCCTTCACAGTGTTTGCGCAGCCATCTGAGAGAGCAAAAATGCAGCTTTCTTCCTCCTGGGGCAGCATCATTGGTATGCTGTAGCTGGCAGTTAAGCTGCAGATTGTGCTCAGGACAATCTCACTAAACACCTTAAGCATCTACCCTTTTCATTAATGGATTTAAAACAAACTGGAAGAACTGTTGACAAAGCTTACTGCAAATATGTTACAGAGATGAGAGCAGGCGCTAGCACTGCTGGAAGTGGGACAAAGCATCGGATCTGTCTAAAACGTTACCTGCCTCTACTACTGTTCTGTTCAAACACTTCATGGTCTTTAACATTATTTACCCTCACAAAACCCTGTAGTGGCAGCTGTGCCTTTATCTCTGATTTACAAGGGAGGAAGTTAAAGTACAGCTAAACACCTTGCCTAAAGCCATACAGGAAGTATATAGCAACTAGGGAAGTTAAATGCTAGATTAGTTCCCTGTTCATTAGACCTTTTGTCCTCATTAAATAATCTTTGTTTTTGTAGATGAAAATGAAGGAGTTGTTTACTGTGAAATGCAGTGTAGAACACCAATTCTAATGCTTTTGCATGACCAGTGATAACATAGTAAATGTGTCTGAGCAATTGCTTAATGCAAGCTGGAAAATAGCAGGAATCATAGCAAGATTTTTCTTGGAAATGCATGTATAAAAATTGAAATTATTTGTATGTAAATAATTCACAGTAGTATTGCCCACAACTGACAGAAAACTGGCTTGAGATGGAGCAGCAAACCACTACAAGTCAGTAGATCTGAAACTAGAGTGGGTAATGGTGGGTAATGCTGTTGGTTCACACATTGTGCTGTCACAGAAGTCAGCCAGAGATGAAGTGCAGTCATTGAGTCTTGTGTGTGAAGAAATAAAAGATGCGATGTGGATGGTGGAAAACATTTAGGTATTTACAATTTGTTATTGCATACCAGAGCAACTGTGAGATAGTAAGATTAAGATTAACCACTTGCCAGATAATATCATATCAAGCGTCTTTACTGGGGTTGCACATCTCAATGCTTATCTCAGAATTCAGGGAACTATCCAGGAGCCTTGTTTCACAAAATATCTTCTTCCCTACATTTAGGATGATTCAGAGATAGAGAAGGGTGGAGGGCTCTGGTTATAGACTTACCACAAGGCATCCTAGTGAAATATTAGTGAGATAGGCNGTGGCAGTTGCTTAAATGCTACACATATAGTTCTGGCTGTATATCACTTTCCTAGATACAGGAAAGTGGATGACTGGTGTTTAAGCTTTGACAGCTTGTTAACTAGTCATCATCGAATTGCTAGGTTACCTGTTCAGAGATAGTAGTCTCTTCAGTGTAAATCAGGCTGCCTCNCCAGGGTGATATACAGTTCATAATCATTTCACTTTATTTCTGCGTGCAGAGAGTTTGTTACGATTGAGTGTTGCTGGAGGGTACACTAGATGGCATTCTTGATAACTGTGCATTTCTATATACACTTGCTGATGCTCAAATATGGTTTAGGGATTCCTGGAATAATTTCAGCAAGTGTGCTAAATTCCCCATCTGTGGCAGTTGCTTAAATGCTACA
>VYZW01010493.1:23638-34136 GCA_013401315.1 Balaeniceps rex | reverse complement strand
GATGGCGGGAATCACTAGCATCTCATAGAGTTGTAGCTCACTTAAGTGTCTTTTGTTGAGGACGCTCTGGAAGCCAAAACTCTTCTTGAAAGCTGGCTGGCGGCATGCATAAAAGCACTTAATAGTAGGAGATTTCCTGACTTCTGAAAAGACTACAGACAGAGGGATTTGTAGTCTCAAGTACATCTTGGTCAAGATCCCTTTTGCTGTTGTAGCTTTGGAAGTTATATTAAAATGATTCAAATTTTTTATAACACAGCCTTCATGACTGACTGCATATCCAGAAAGTTAATTCATTTAGCAGAAAAGTAAACGAACTACATGTTCAAATGCCATGTCCCACCACTCATTAAAAAATCCATTTTATTTTCTGCTGGTGAATTTTTGCCCAACTGTAACAGTACTGAATCTTAAAATGGTGATAAATTTGATTTTATCACTTACTTTATAACAATGCCTCGAATATCTGTTTCCTTAAAAGGACAAAGTGATCTTCAAACACCAAATTGTTTGTCATTTCTCAGGAGGGCAGGGTGGAGTTTCCTGTTTCAAAACGGACGCTGGCTATATGGGTGGTGCAGTTATGTATTGAGATTTAGTGCGTATTTATCAGAAGAAATTGGTTTTCATTCATCAGCTGTTAATTTACTTGCACTTCTGGTGTCATGTGTTACCAATGAGCCTTAGGAAGACCCTGCGTTTGATCTAGTCTGTGTGATTCTGTGTCTTTCAGCTTGCTGAAATTCTGAGGTATAGAACAGGAAAAATGACCAGAGAGTTTAGAGAGAGACGTGGGGGTTTTTTTGTTCCTAGATTTATCATACCAATACTTGTCATTACTTGCCTTGTTATTTTTAAAATTAATCTCTCATCCGTGAAAGATGGAAAAGAAAGAGGAATATGCTGGCCCACCTTAGGGTCAATGTCTGAATTATTTTGTCAGACCATAAGGAAACTGTTATGTTCTGCAGGAAAGCTTATTTCTGCAGAACTCTTTAAAAATAAAATGAGCCATGCTTTGTGCAGAGTGACAGCCTTGTCCAAAACAAGTGTAGGGCAAGCAGATTGCGGGCATACTCTGTTGCATCCTGACCTATGTTATCCTTGCCATTCTTGTCAGTGGTCCTGTGCATCGCTTGTGTGATGTGAATAAACAGGGGAAGACAGAGTGTTAAAGGAGGATTTCATAAATCTTGCATAAAAAGAGGACTTTTCTGCAGTGCTTCTGAGCAATGAAATGCTTCGGTATTTTTCTGGTCATGTAGCTCTGGTGTGCAAGTTCAAAAAATGTTTTGGTACGGTGGTGAAACCTAGGTTGGCTGACAGCAACAAACATTTGGAATTTACTGCCATGCAGGCTGACTGTTTATTTTAATAGGTAACTTGTTTTTTCCAAGGTTGTTGTAGGGGGGAATCCAAATTAAAGCCCTGTTTCATGAAAACGTCAATGATTAGAACAATAAAGCAGGTTCCTGAACAGAATATGCAGAACAGCAGCTCTGATTGGGTTGAGGGTCAGCAGGTACTGGCACTTCTAAAAGCAGGTTGTCGCCGGGGGACTGTGTCTGTGCCTTCCGGAGTTTAACCTCCTTTTTAATATACATCGAATGCTCATCTAGGTTTCTGTTTTTCACTGCTGAACTTGAAGAAAAAAACACTTATGTTTTCATAGCTGTCGTAGATAATTGTGTAGGCAGGGCGGGGAAAGCCCTTTCCTACTACTGCTCTGAAACAAGAAATAGTTTTGAAAGAAAGACAACTATTTCATATGTCACCTCATCAAGCTCCTGCTCGTTGGCCTTTGCTCAACAGCCTTTGCTACAACTTTGACATATTTGAGATGTCATCTCCTCCTCCCTTGATAGTTAATTATCCCATTTAGGTGTGCAAAAATAGTTGATTACAGTGCTCAGAACTCCTCGCGGCCTTCTAAATGAATGTAAGGAGTGGGTGAACAGTGTTGTTCGTGGTTGCATGAATCTCGGTCCATTCTATTTACAGACCCATCTCAGTGCAGGTAAACTTGTGAGTGCATCCGGGTTGTGGTGCTGGTATTTGCTGGCTTTCTGAGAGTTAGCAATATCCATGTGCACTACTGGAAATGACTTCTCTCTTTCCCTTGCAGTCTGTGGGCCCAGTGCTGTCCTCTGATATTCCCTCTGGAACCGAATCGGAAGAGGATGAGGATGGCATGAATGACATGAACGAGGAAGTGATGTCGCTAATATGGAGCGAGGATTTGAGAGTGCAGGAAGTACGCAGACTCCTTCAGAGTGCCCGTCCTGTACGTGTCAATGTAGTGCAGATGCCAGAAGCTAGTGACCATGAATACATAGAAGAGAAAGAAAACCGGTAAAAACTGTCCCCGTTTCTAGCAGTATTTCGTTAGCATTTCATTCGGGTGAAAAATTGTTTGAATATTTTTGGTGGCTTAAAGTTAAGTATGTCTAACCAAACAGCGTGATGTATTTTAGTCTGAACTGAACACTAAAGTAGGCCGGCCTGAGTGAAGGACATGCAGAAGAGGGTTGGATTTCATAATCTAAGTCTTTGAATCTCAGTGTACGTCAAAACTCTGCTGTATTTGAGTTGGAGGGCTCTCGCGACTGGAGCAGCATATGGGAAAGATTGTTAGTTTGAACCCCAAACAGCATGTTGAGATCAGTTAGGGTTTGAAATCGGGTTGTAGCGGGTTTTTTTTCCACCTAAAAAGTATGAAATATAAGCAGGACCTAGTCTGTAGAGAAAACACCTCTGTAGAGAACAAAGCATCATCCATCCCCTGCCTAAAACTGGAGAGCCCTTTGTTTAGGGCCAATCTTAGGTCTAAGCAAGGCTTGGGTCAGGGGACCTAATTAATTCTACAGAAAGGAAATTCACTGTCCCATTCCTCTCTCTTTCAAAACCTCCTATTGGAGCTATTATATGTCTAGTGGCCTCACAGTTGTCCCCATCCTGCTTCTCTATTCACTTATTTTGGGCATGTTAGAAGTACCTTCTTTAAAAAAAACAAAAGAAAAAGCAAACTTCAGAACATCATGAACATGCAAAACACTCTACAGGAGCAGGAAGCTAAAGGAATGCATCTAATTGTTGTCTGACCTAACAAGCTGAGTAATCTAACAAGTCTAGAAAGTGTTTCCAGAGTAAATCATAGAGAATTGTGGTCAGCATTCTTGGAAGCACATTATTAATTCTGTACACAGGTTATTACTAGATGTGATCACTAGTCATAGCAAGATCCTATACGGCAATCAACTTTGTTTTGCTTTCTCCTTTCACATTGTTTCTGATATGGCTGCTAAATTGTGTGTGGCACAGATTTCTTTAACTAGCACCTAGCTTTAAGGGAAAAAGAGACAAGTCTCAACAAGATGTCAGCTAAAGTATATCTTTGAGATTAATCTTGTAAGGGCCAAAGATTTGGTTCAAAAGTTTAGCCTATTAAAAGGAAAAAAAAAAAGAAAGACATCATGCTGTCTCACAGTCAGGAAAAAACGGTCTGTCCAGTGCCTGTTGTCTGTAGGTTCATTTTATATCATGTATTTGGAAAAACTTTCTGTATTAAGCAACGGGCTTGTTTTTTCTGTCATCTCCCTAACAGGCTGTTACAGCTGTGCCAGCGAACCATGGCACTACCTGTTGGACGAGGAATGTTCACTTTGTTCTCATATCATCCTGTTCCAACAGAGCAGTTGCCCATCCCTAAGCTGAATCTAACTGGTACGTTGGTCAGGGTTTCTTTCAGTTGTTACCCCATTTCTTTCTGAACTTCTTGTAATTTTTATAGCATCTTCTGTGTCTCTTTGCAAAGAGTTCCATGGCTTAAGTGTGCTTTTTGTGAAGAAATAGCTCTTCTTGTTGAATCTGTCACCTACTAGCTTCTTGTTATTAGGCCGATGTTATTATCTAACACTGAGACCTTATATCAGGTACATTCTGAGAAGCAGAGAGAAGTGAAATAAAATGCCTAAGGGCGCGCAGCTGATCAGTGTTGGTGTCATACAGGTCACAGACACTGCAAAGTCCACATCGCTGGTTTACCTACTATGCTGTGCTTCTGTCTTCTGACATGCCTGAAGATACCCAAGGCTGTCTTCAGATCAGAAGCGTTAACGTAGCATGCTGTCAGAGTTTGTTCACTTGGCACCCTACTAAGTTGAGAGCTGTTTCTGAAGCGGTTTAGATTCACCTAATTGCTTTTAATGATTTTGTCATGGGCAGGCCGTGCTCCTCCTAGGAACACCACTGTTGATCTGAACAGTGGGAACATCGATGTGCCTCCTAACATGGCTTGCTGGGCCAGTTTTCACAACGGGGTAGCTGCCGGCCTGAAGATAGCGCCTGCTTCACAGATAGACTCTGCTTGGATTGTCTATAACAAGCCCAAAATTGCTGAACTAGCAAATGAATACGCAGGCTTCCTCATGGCTCTGGGTCTCAACGGGCATCTCACAAAACTTGCCACGCTCAACATACATGACTACCTAACAAAGGTGAGCCCTTCTTTCATAAGCAACAGAGGAAAAGATTTGTAGGACTTGAATTCTTTAAACAAAA
The DNA here is from genome assembly GCA_013401315.1 of Balaeniceps rex. Classification (NCBI taxonomy): domain Eukaryota; kingdom Metazoa; phylum Chordata; class Aves; order Pelecaniformes; family Balaenicipitidae; genus Balaeniceps; species Balaeniceps rex. The sequence goes on along the minus strand of VYZW01010493.1, from coordinate 29,576 downwards.
CAAGAAGGAAAAGTCAACGGATTTCTTTGAAACACTGAATTGGAAGTTGCCTAGCGTGGAAGAATATCAGAGTTGCTTTATTAGTGTTAGTAGTGCAGGACTTCATTTCTGTTTAAAAGATTTTCAGCAGTTTTATCACTAAATCTTTCCATGTTATGCACGCCTCATAAGGATAGGTGAGTTTCTATCATAAAGTTCGTGTTAATCTTTGCATTACAGAGTTAGAGCTAGGGACTCAAGATTTTATGGGCTTTGCATTAAAAGGCTGAAAATCATATGTGCTCTTGAAATCTCACCTTAAATTGTAAGAAGTTGTGAAGACATAATTACTTTGAAACTTAAACACCAGGAAATGATACATGTGGCATTGGGGGGGAGGGATTGATAAAGAGCTACCAAGGAGATGGAGAAGATCCTTTTAAAGCAAAAACTTCAGGTTTTGGTTTTAGAACAACCCAAGTGTTTTGGGGTTTTTTTTGGAAACTAAATATCTACATTATAACCATGCTTAGTATTTCATTGTGTGAAAATTTCTATTTGGATTGAAGTCTGCCTCTGCAGTAAGATCATACATTTGGGAAATACCTTTACACCCGTAACAGCTAGTATTCGTTTTCCTGAAGGGGTGGATCAAAACAGTTTAGCTGCTGGGTATATTTGAGAACGTAAGACTTGTATTAGAAGTGTCTTTCCTTTTCTGAACACGTCTGCTTTCTTTGATCGCTGATACTTGTTCCCTTTCTCAGGGCCATGAGATGACAAGTATTGGACTGTTGCTTGGTGTTTCTGCTGCCAAGCTGGGCACAATGGATATGGCCATTACCCGCCTCCTGAGCATCCACATACCTGCCCTCCTGCCACCAACTTCAACAGAGCTGGATGTCCCCCACAACGTGCAGGTGGCTGCCGTGATAGGAATAGGCCTTGTCTATCAGGGCACCGCTCACAGGCACACAGCTGAGGTTCTGCTGGCTGAAATAGGTAGGTGCTAACGCTGAAAAAATGGGATGTGGACTGGGGGAGTCACGACATGTGAATGATTTGCACAATGCATCAGGGAGCTGAGAATTTTAACATTTCTTTTAACTGTACATCTCCCACCACAATATGCACCTCTCGTTTTCCAGACCTCATCTTCTGTTTTCAGACAAACAGAAGTTACTGTGAACTGTGTGTTTATATAGCATAGAACAATCTCTGAATTTAGTAGAAGAAAAGTAGCAACATCATTGCTGGACCTAGATACTATTTCCGCCTGGAAATCTTGTCTGATGAGAGCTGGTCTGGGGTTTCTAGGGTTGCCAGCTACTTGGTAAAAGGACTGCTGTAACTATACGTTCCTCCTGACCCAGCTGCCATACCTGCAGAGATCCTGACCCTCTACAGCTTTTGAGCAGATCTGTTGCATGCTGTATACCCAGCGCACCTGATGCTTCCCAGACGTGTGTTGTTTCTCAGACATTTGTTGTTTCTCATGTCTGTCCATGAGGTAGCTGTCACTGTAGAAACCAGAGATGGACACACTGGGTTGGGAAAAAATGCTTTCTTCTTGCAAGGACAGTCTTTTTGGCTCGCTAGGTTGGTGGAAGTGCAGCCATCATGTCCTAAATTCTCCTGTTCTGAATTCTGTTTAAGGCTTTCTAAACAGTAGTCTTTAAGAGCTGATTCTGAACAGGAAATTTCTGATCTGAATTGTGTCCTCATTCTGTGCATAGTTCTTCTGATTTTATTTGTAACAGTTAAGTTCTTATTCATGTTTATATGTAACTTTAGTTAAAAGAGACTGTATGGATTATTAAATAGAGAATGGGATAAATTTTAAGGGTGAAATTGTATCTGTTATGTTTCTGGTAATCTGGTGTGTGCAATTTTTTCTAGCAACAGCTTTTGAACTCCGCTGACAGCATTTGGATAGGTTCAGAGGTCTTAAAGTATACGCAGTTGTAACATGGCATTTTCACTGTCTCTCTGAACTCCAGTCATACCATTTAGCAATATATACTGCTTCTGGAGGGGTTTGCCATTTGGTGATGGATGGGTTAAGTGACAATTGTTTGTAATTCCATTGAGAACTTTCTTGAGAAGGGACAGATTTTTTTTTTTTTCCCCCATTTCAAACGTAGTGCTTAATTAAACAATGTTTACTAGCTGGAATTTTGAAAGATTAATGTCACTGTTTTGTTTTTCTCCAGGACGCCCCCCTGGACCAGAGATGGAGTACTGCACAGACAGAGAGTCCTATTCACTTGCATCTGGGCTAGCCTTAGGCATGGTTTGCCTAGGGGTAAGTGCCTCTCTTCATTTCCACTGCAATTAGTAGAAGAATCATTATATATTGGTAATAAGAGCTCTTTCATCCTTGACTCCCAACTGCCTTTGGCCGAAAGCATTTTTTTTCCTCATACAGGAAGGCACTTCCATATTATTTCTTCTCCTCTTCATTCCTTAGCACGGCAGTAATTTGATAGGCATGTCAGACCTCAACGTTCCTGAGCAGCTTTACCAGTACATGGTTGGGGGTCACAGGCGGTTCCAGGCGGGAATGCACAGAGAGAAGCACAAGTCTCCCAGTTATCAAATCAAGGTACGTGTTGATGATTTTTGCTCATTTAAGCTGAAAATAGCGGTAGTTAAAAGTCTGAGGTGTGTGTGTCCCGATGCACCAAGTGACTTTGAATGCCTATACACGTCACTACAGGCTGTTGCCTTCCTCGTCAGCTGGTCTGAAGGCATGCATTGTGTTTTCACAGGAGGGAGACACCATAAATGTGGATGTTACTTGTCCAGGTGCCACACTTGCCCTTGCTATGATCTACCTAAAGACTAATAACAGGTATTGACCTTGGAATTGCTCAAACATTTTGCAGTAACTTGTGATAGCAGTTTAAACTGCTGTAACGTTGGCTCTGCTTTGTGTGGCTTACTCAATTTTGTGCATTGCTGAAATAAGATCTGGAAACCCCGTTCCTTTACTGTGCTCTGCAGATCTATTGCTGACTGGCTTCAAGCACCAGATACCATGTATTTGCTGGACTTTGTAAAACCAGAGTTCCTTTTATTGAGGGTAAGATTTTTCTTTTGTTTCTTTTCTCCATCTATTTAATGATACTAAAAATGCATCTTTAATTTTTGTTTTTAATTTTAATTTTTAATCCAGCCCACATGCCTATCACGCAGAATCCTTTAGATAGCTGGCAACCCTCTTGCTTGCCAGCCAAACTCATACCTTCAAACAATTTCTGCTTGTAGTAAGGCAGCTTGCTTGTTGTGCAGCACTAGAGACAGAATTTAGTGAGAAGTATTTGAATGATACATTTCATGTGGAATGTTAAATTAAATGTGTAGGTAAATTTTTTTATAGCTTCTCCCAAATTAATTTCACAGATTAAAAATGTTACGCCTCAGCATCTGTTTTAAGTACATAGTGAATTTTCATCTCAGTTTACCAGCTAAAGATACAGACCTTGCAAGGATTTATTCTGTGGTTCTCTTTTCTGCAAGCAGAATTTGCATTTCTTAAAATAAAAGCTATTTTGTCATTTCTGATATGAAGGCTGAGAAACTGAAGAAGCTGCTAGTGGGTAGCTGGATTGTTTGTGTTTCTGGATGCATTTAGTACATTTAAAAAATACCACTGATGTTTGTGTTGAGTTTTTTTTTTTCCCCTTATGTTTTGGCTTTCTTGCTTCTTTTAGACCTTGGCACGATGCCTGATTTTGTGGGATGACATCTTGCCCAATTCCAAGTGGGTTAATAGCAACGTGCCTCAAGTAGGTATTTACGCTTAATGTGCTTACTTCCCAATTTTACATCTCGCTGGATTGTTCTGCATCTGAACATTTCCTCAGTCACATGAGCTGCACAAGAAAATGTACGTTAATCGTGTTCATGTGATAGAGGTGATGGTTACGTTGGATTCCTGAACCGTTATGGGAGCACTGGGGGCTCCCATCCTGTCATGCTAGAGAGGAGAGCATTGAGGAGGGATGCAACTGTTCAAGACATAAAATGGTGCCAGAGAGAGAAAGGGATTAAACTTTCCTCCACATTTACCAAGCAAGAAGCCAGGTGCAAAATTGCTGCAAGGAGGTTTCAGCTGAGCATTACAAATAACTTACAAAAATATTTATCAGCAATACAGGATGCTGATGGACTATATAGCCTCTCGAGGTCTCATCATGTTCTGTTTTCTCTCATATTTGAGTACATACAGTAACATTGTGCTTCTGACAGTCTTGCTGTTGGTTTAGAAATCTTTAAGGGATGCAGGAGCACTGAAAGGTGTCCCTTTTGGATCAGAAGTACATGGAGCAATAGCATGTGGAAGAAAAAAAAAGTTCTTATGCCCGTGAAACAGACCTGTTTTGTATCACTTACAAACGCTCAATGCCCAGAGTTTCAGTCAATTAATCAGTTTCCCCTGGATTAATTTTTCTATCTCTTACGCTTTTTGTAGATCATAAGAGAGAACAGTATATCTCTTCATGCAACAGAGCTGCCTTCATCTGAAGACCTGAGTTTAGAAACACTGGCGTAAGTAACCTGTAAAAAATTCTTCTTCCGAAAAATGCAGCTGAACTCTCTATAGAGATACCAGCATGCAAAAAAAAATCTCTCCCTTGACATTTAGGGAATTTTCTTCTCCGTTTTCTGTGAAGGAGACGTCTTTCTCTTCCGTTTTCCCCTCTTTTAATTAAAAAGGAGTTTGTGATGCATATTCAGATGAGGAAAAGAGAAATATTTAGTCATTTCCTGTTTACGTTGCTTATTAGGCAAGCTCATGTCTACATCATTGCTGGAGCATGTTTGTCACTGGGATTTCGATTTGCTGGTTCAGAAAATCTGGCAGCATTTAAGTGCTTGGTAAGAGGTTTTTATTTTTTCCCTTCAATCTCCATAGAGCTGTAACTTAGCTTTTGTATCTGTATTCAGTATTTATATTTAGTATGCATTTCTTTTCTTTCCAGTACAAATATGCAACAGATTTCCTGAAGTGTTTGTCAGCACCAACAGCTTCAATAGTAAGTTCTTTCTAGTTTTCTCTCAATTAAAAGGAGGCTTTGTTGTGTAATGTACTTTGATCACCCTCGCCAAAATCTTAATGGAAACAAAAACATCCCTTTTACTTTTCTGTATTACAGACTATTTACAGAATGTGGCAGGACTGTGAATCATTTTTGTTGAGGACTTTGCTGGTTCTCCACTTTCCATCTTTCTGTGGAATGTGGTTTTCGAACTCTGGGGTAGAAAGCAACATATTAGACCGACCAGAAGTGTGCATTTGACCACAGAAGTGTAATAATGCCTTCCCTGTTCTACTTGAAGACAGGTCACTATAATCTCGAAACGTGCTTGAGCGTCTTGCTGCTGTCTCTCGCGATGGTGATGGCTGGCTCTGGAAACCTGAAAGTCCTTCAGCTTTGCCGTTTCATGCACAAGAAGACGGGTGGAGAGATGAACTATGGGTTCCACCTGGCTCACCACATGGCTTTGGGGCTTCTCTTCCTGGGAGGAGGAAGGTAACTTGCCATTTCCAAAGGCAGGTTTTTTCTTCTTTCACCTCTCCTGCAAAAGCTGGAGCAAGGTGCAATTTAATTGATTTTTATAATTTTTTTAATGACGTACGGGTGCGTAAAGACGTTTTCTATTGCAAATGAAAGTCCTGTTGTTTTCTAGATACTGCATTACTTGAATGCCATGGGAATGTTTCTGGCTTGTGTTTATTTCCTACTGCTACATGTTTATTTTGGCTGCTACAGGAACTCATTTGTAAATTCCTTGCTTGTATGCAGTTTGCTACTGTCCTTTTCTTCCCTGGGACACCAAAATATTTTGAACACCTTTGCTAGTGGCCAGCCTTTGTTAACACTGAAACTAATAGATAATGTTTTTCTACAGATACTCACTGAGCACTTCAAATTCTTCAATTGCTGCTCTC
>VYZW01010493.1:13331-23594 GCA_013401315.1 Balaeniceps rex | reverse complement strand
CGTTCACAGCACGGACAATCGGTAAGGGTTTGCTAGGGTTCATGTTTCCTTAAGCTAAATCATCTTCTTACAAAAGACGTGTTATCTAGAGGCAAATGATCTAGAATTTTTACCAGGGCACTCTGTAAATAATTTTTTTTTTGAGGTTTTCAAANGAATTTGGCTCTTAATCAGTTTTAGCTGTGATTCATGAAGTCCTGTTCTGTTAGCTAACACATACATGTTAAAGCAACATAAAACCTACTAAATTACTACAGATTTCTCTTCAGTTTAGTCAACAGCTGTATTTGGTTATTGAGCTGTGTGTAGCTTGGTATTTGAGGATTATTCCCTGCCTGTACTACACAGTGCTGAATTCCTTATTCCTGCACGCAGGTACCACCTTCAGGCTTTGCGTCACTTGTACGTGCTGGCGGCAGAACCAAGGCTCTTGACGCCCGTTGATGTGGATTCAAACACTCCTTGTTACGCACTGATAGAGGTTACGTACAAGGTAATGTGTCTGGGCAGCAATAAGGAGCGAAGGCCTTTGAGAAGGTGTGAGAGACAACTGAAGACTCTGATATACCAAAGGCACGCTATTTTCATTGTTGTGGCCAGCAGCCTTGGGTTTGTTTTCAAGTTGTGGTGGAGACGAGCCAAATTCTACGCAAATAATTGAAGGGTTGTGCTCAGCCCACTCACACCTTACATATGCTTTGATGTCGCCTTGAGAGCAGAATACAGGACAAGTAAAAGGCACCACAAAGTCTTCAAACAGTCAAGCGTGTAATGACTGACCCAGGGTCAATAGTAGTCCTCTTTCTGAAGAGGAAGGCCTTTCAAAGGCACAGAGGTGGCTGGAACCGTCTGTGGTCTTAAAAGCCTTCTCCTGATTCTGCTGAAACGGGCAACTTAGTGTTCCTCCTGGGTGCTTGCATTGTGTGTCTTTTGGGGAAGAGTCCTTTCCGCAGTATTTATTTCGTACAGGCTTACGTGAGACAGGTGATGCTCATGAAAGGACTAAAGAAAGAGTTCTTGGGATTTCAGGGGAGAAGAGGTGCAGCATGGATCCCTTGTGGTTCTGGCAGAGAGTTGTGTATGTTCATAACACAGTTTACTTCTCAAACCTTCAGATTTCAGTTGAAGTGTGCTCGACTTGCACAATGTTATGTGTTGATACATCCATGGGAAATATGCCTTTAATTTAGGCTCATGTTTCCTGACATTAAAGGCAATGCTAAGTCATGTATTTACTCAGAACTCAGGAACAGAAACTGACTAACTTCTGCCAATGGAGTTGTTACAAATGAGATGCACGTTTTCTTTTCTTTTCACACGAAAATGAGCTTTACTAATATGTGAATACTGGGGTCATTTTGAAGGGCACACAGTGGTATGCAGAAGCCACCGAGGAACTGATGGCACCTACGCTTCTTCCAGAGCTTCACTTACTGAAGCAGGTAAAGGAACTTTCCATGTTAATGAAGAATTTAATCACCCACTTTGTGTCACAAACAGTGCGAGAACAGAGACTTAGTGACTTTTCTTTGATTCCCTGTCCAACCTTAGCCAGACTCTGGACAACGCTGCCCCACAGTAATGGCTCCGAAGACAATTCTGTCACTACGGAGCATGTGTTAAATTACGCCACATGCTTCTCTTCGGTCTTGATCATAATGCTTTCAAGATCTGTTGTGGCAGGGAGTTCCCTGTGCCAGAAAGCTTCACTGTAGGAGAGACAAAGATAAGTGCCCTTCCTGAGTTTTCAGGGTGGGTAGCACTATAAAGGGGCACGTGCCCTTGTAAGGGCCCAGAGAGAACTGTAGACTTATGTAGAAAACTCTTAATTTTATGATTCTGGTTATATATAGTAATAAAAATGCTTACATTGACAGATCAGAGTGAAGGGACCACGGTACTGGGAATTATTAATAGATTTAAGCAAGGGAACGAATCATCTAAAGTAAGTATTCTTTATAATGCCTAACTGAATAATGACCTTGTAGTAGTATTTTTTTTTAAATTTTTTTTAAAACCTCCCCTATTTGTAACACCTACAGTTTGGAAAGAAGTCTGGTTTTGATCGGTTCACTGTTGTGCATTTGACAGCACTTTAGGGTGAAGAAAGAAACTGCGTAGTTGGTTTCACCTGTTGATGTGAATAATTCATGCAAAAACAGGGCAGGGGAAAACCTGATAGTAAAAACCGCAGATATTGGCAGCGGGATTGAGCAGTACCAGAAACCATCTTAAACTCATGGTTTTAGTTCAGTTTTGAGTTGATGTGATGTCATGTTTCCCAGACTGTTGATACAGTAGTTAGCTAACTGTTACTGCTTTGTGAAATACTATTTTTCTCATGTTACGTGAAGTATACAAAGTACTGCTTACTGCATTTTAACTCTCCGTTGGGCAACTGTGAAAAACAGAAATCTTACCGGAATACATCATCTGTGGGTAAAATCATTCTCATCTTTGCGCTTAACAGCCTGCAGTGTAACTCGCTGCTGTGAGTAGTATAGAAGCAGCCAGCTGCATCTTTCATCAGTAGCATGGTTTTTCTAGTTACTTTAAATTAAATTAGGCACTACAACGCAGCATCTACTGGTCCATGCCTTTAAAGATAACAGACGGGACTGAGGCAGAGTGAGTGCAGAGTCCTCCAGATCAGGAGGCACATACTGATTTATCTGCTGCACCAGAGCTGGCAGAAGCTGGCTTTGTCCTTCTGGGCTGAGCCTTTACCACACTTGAGCACTTGTTTGTCCAAAAGAGCCTTCCTGTGCTGCTGCAGCAGAAACCAGCGTGGGTGACTGAGGAACTTGCTGCCTTTGGGACTTGCTTATAATCTGGATCTCCAGATGCTTTGAATCTGTCAGCTCTCGTGTCACCACATCTTGTCCCCAGCCCTTGAAGATGGTAGGGACCTGGCTGGCATTGTTCTAGAGATAAATGCACATGTGAGAAATAATTTTCCCTATCTTACTACATGTGAGTTGCTGCCGTGTTGTTATGCTAAGCAGTTAGTTTCAATACAGATAATTTAGTTATTTTAAGGATGCCCAGTGCCTACAGTTAATGGCACAACTGATACTCTAAATCAGGTAAACATGCAGCTGCTTTGCAATAGTGTAACTTTGAACTGCTGCATGCTTCTATTTGTAGGCTTGGTCAGGAATAGCGGGGTTTTGTTGTTTGGTTAGTGGGGGATTTTTCCCCTTATATGGAGAAAAGACCATCACAGCATGCCTTTTAAGCTGTGGATACCAAAACCATGTGGATGCATGGTTTTCCTTGGTGCTGGGAGCTCATCCTTGAAGAGTCTGACAAGAACCTGCAGTGGCTTCAGGAAGTTATATTCCTTATCTCTGTAGGGCTCATCCCTTTTTCATCACCATTGCCTGCTATCACGTCACCGTTTGATAGCAGCCTGCCCTGAAGATACCGAGACTTACATATACGCAAGTGGGGCAGGGTTTAAATAATCAGGACAAAGCCTAAACGAAGATATTGCCATATATGAGCTGTTGGAGTTCACATTTTCTTTACAGGTCTGCCTCATTGTGTATATGTATCAATTTAAAGTAAGCGCTGGTGTTGTTATTTCAGATCAATTCTTTCAAAGGGTGGCGTCTTGTACGTGAAGCTGAGAGCTGGGCAGCTCTCCTACAAGGAAGACCCGATGGGCTGGCGCAGTCTCTTAGCACAGACTGTTACTCACCAAAATTCCGAAGCTCGGGCATTCAAGGTATCACTCCCAAAGTGGTTTCCTGCCAGAAATGCTGCCTCTAGGAAGGCTGAGGGAAGCACAGCCGGTCATGCTGTGTTGCTTATTTCCAGCACCTAGCTCTGCCACATGGTCATGAGTACTGAAGTTACTTGCTTTGCTTAAGGGAAAGGAAGTCTGGTGGCTTTCACAGGGCATGTGATGAGCTTAAGCTAAGAGCAGCTATGTGAATATACGTTTGTCGTGGGCAGACAGAAGCGTTGGACATGTTTTGCCCATGATGTGCTTTATGTAGGTTACAATCTTCTCGCTTGTGTGCTGGGGAAGGAAGGGCTGGGTATAAATTGCTACTACATTTGTGCAGTAAAACCAAACAGTTCATTTTAAGAGTGTGCTTTAATCTGTTTTTTAGCCAGAAGCAATTTCAGCTTTCACTTCTGATCCTGCTCTGTTTTCATTCGCTGATTACTTTTGCAAACCAACGGTGAACATGGGCCAGGTATGCTGCCTAGGTGTGGACTAGCATGGTTTCTTGCTTGCATGAATAAAAGGTGGGAAAACCCTATGTTAAACTGAGGAACAGAATTCAGTCCTTCAAGTAGTGGGGGCAAGGAAGATTCTAAGGGATGTTTTGTAATACAAAGGTGTAAAACAGTGTTGACCCTATAGTTTTTGTTGGTTTTGTTTGTGTTTTGTTCCCATTAGTTACATCACAGTTGCTGCTTGTTGTCTGCACCAGTTGTATTCATTGTAGAATGTGTTTAACAAATACTGAGAGCCCTGTTCAGTGTTCTGAAGCGTTTAGGTGAAGTCACTGCAGAAGGATTAGGGTGTTTTGCACTGTATTGCTCTGCATGAGATGACTTAAAGGAGGGATTAAAATATAGCCGCATTATGCCTAGTTTTAATAAGCCCAAGAATGAAAGCAAGCTGTGTAGCATCGTTAGCTATCACTAATTTATGTAATGTCAGTGCATGGGTTAACTTTAATGGAAGGAAATGTGAGCAATGCAAGAACCTTAAGTAAGTTGTATCTAGCATGTGTGCTTTGTTAAACATGTGTCTTTTATCAGAAACAGGAAATCCTGGATCTTTTCTCCTCAATTCTTTATGAGTGTGTTACCCAAGAAAATCCAGAGATGCTGCCCACGTACATAGCCATAGATCAGGTGGAGTAAACGCTTTTTTCTTTTTTAAAGCAACGCTTTGGCATAAGAGTATTGTTCGTTGCGTGTGATTTTTGTAGAAGACAGAAAGGAAGAAGGGCAGACATATTAGGGAGCATACAGGGAGATAACAGAGATTTTAAAAGCAAATTGGAAAATAATCTAGGGTAACGAAAACTGAAGTTACACCAGAAACATTAGCTGGCAGTTTTTCTCAGTGGGTGCTCAGAAGGGCAGTCCCTTGGCAAGGGGCAGTTTAGGATTCATTTACTTAACGTTTATGCCAGCAACATTTCTTTCCTCCTCCAGCTCACATTCTCACAGTCACTTTGTCTTTCCCCTCTGTTAGGCTGTGAGGAGATTAGAAAGAAGAGAGATGTCCGAGACATTTGAGCTGTGGCAGATAAAGCTGGTGTTAGAATTTTTCAGTTCCAGAAGTCACCAGGAGAGGATGAGCAGGAATCCAAACAGAGGACTCTTCATGAACTCTGAATTTCTGCCTGTGATGAAGTGCACTATTGATAACACTTTGGATCAGTGGCTTCAAGGTATAGAGAAGATAACTTTAACCCTACAGCCATGATCGCAATTCAGCGTTCTTGTCTTCTTACTGATTTGGGTTGACTTTTGCCTCAAAAGTACTGAAAAATGATAACTGAAGGGAAGGCACTTGCGTGTTAGCATAAACCAACTTGTTTTCAGTTTAGTGCATTTGGTGTGAAACACTCACTGAAGAACTGTGTTTGGCTATGTTGGTGGGAAGTTTAGTTAACATGGAAGACTGTTTCCCAGAGAAAATGCTTTCCTAATATTGCACTGGGAGAATTTTCTAGGAGCAAAAGCAAGGGGTGACCACAGTAGAATGAAGAAGGCTCGCAAACAAACCCCTAGCCCATCTCTGGGGAGATGGAGACTCTTTTCAGCGGGCTTTTTCTGTGGAAATACTGTTGTCTTGCCTTTCTGTTTCGTCCCACAAACACTCCCTAAATTTATCAGAGGGTTTTGTATATTGCAGCTGGAGGGGATGTCTCTCTGCATTCCTACCTAAGTGGGCAGCCCACGGAGGAATCTCAGCTGAGCATGCTGGCTTGCTTCCTTATTTACCACTCTGTCCCAACACCAGCTCAGCTGGCAGCTGGAGGCTTGGAAGGTAAGACTGGAGTGCAGGACACCACTCTGGACTGGCATGGACACACACTCCTGGGTTTGGCCTTGCATACTGAAAGGAGTATATCCTGTAAATTATGTGACAGCGTGCATTTCCTCTGAAAGCTGTTCCATCGATTTTTATTCTTTAATTGTCTTGAGTCTAGACAGAAAAGGTAGAAACTTTATGCAGGACTAAAGAAGCCAGAATTAGCCTATAAAAAAAAAAAAAGTCTTAGGTTTTCCCTGACCTGCAGGTAACGATGTTCTCGCAGGCAGCAGGACCAGATAAGATGGGCTGTGACAAGGAAGTGTCTTCTTTTTGTTGGGCTAACCATATCCCAAGTGTCCTTAAATATCTCTCCTCTAAGTACCTAGTCGGAGCGTTCACCTACTCTTCTAGGTTTCCAGCGGTAATCTGGTTTGGGATCCAGGGAAATTCTGGGTCCTTTCACTAGGCAGCTTTCCTCTTGACCTCCGTCAGCCCAACCTGGGGATATACCAGCCCTCCTCTATTTGCCTAAGGTTTCTCAGGTTGCAAAAGAAATGCAGCTGGACTTCGACTTGGGGAACTCTGTGGCTTGCTTAGGGGTGTGACATGAATGTTACCACCTCAGTGGTGAGAGGGATCTCTTGCTGAAGGCTTTGCAGAGGCCACGGCCCCTGGCCCAGGAGTCCTGTGCAGGCGACGGCACCCTCAGCGTACAGGCCAATGCATCTCGTCTTGGACGTTTTCCAGCCAGGTGCCTGGGTATCTGTTCGGGTCAAAAGGCCTTTATGGAAATCCTGGTTTGCCGTGTCCTCTCTACCTGTTACACGCCTCTGTTCTGGGGGTTCCTGCCATGTTAATTGAATTTGGGATTTCTTCAAATTCTGTTATATAAAAACTTACTTCTTAACCAGTGTCGCAACAAAAGCAGTGAGCACATCTCCAGAGGTACACCCTGAACACTGGCTGACTCTCCTTCCTCTGTTGACGGTTCTTTTATTGGGCAAGCATTACACCAAATACCTGCTCACTTTCTTTCTTTCTTTAATCGTTTTAGGAAGCACAAACTTCTCTGAGCTGCTCTTGAAGTTCAAGCAGTTGAATATGCCAGTTCGTGCATTGCTAAGGCTCGCTCCTCTCTTGCTTAGAAATCCACAGTCCATGGTGCTGTAGGTCCGTGGCATTCGTTTTGCGTGCGGTTACTGAATGACAGAGCCAGCTGTGTGGCGTTTCACGTTTTTCAAAAACATACAGGTAAAATGTACTTGATTTTGTAAGTTCTCAAACAACAGAAACTTCAAACTTGTCCCCGGATGCGGTGACTATGACCAGGAGTTATTTATAAATTGTTACAATGAATAAAAAAAAAAATTGTAAAAGTGAACTAATAATAAATTTACTTTTGTAACTAAGGATTGTCTACAAATATGTCTTTTATGGTGAATTCTGAAAAGACCTTGGCTGGGAACCATACAATTTCCTGGGTTTTATAACTACTTTGCTTGTGATGTATCTTAATCAGCTTCCATGAGGTACTGTAGATTTTAGGAGATAGGCAGCCCAGAAGACGCCAAACTTGCTTTTCCTCTTGGGTCTCAGGCTGGAAGGGAAAGCAAGCCACCTGCCATGCCGCTCACATCGTGCCAAGTATGCTTTTCAAGAACTGGCATGATCTTTCAGTCTCATTCATGCAATATATATATCTTTTTTTTTTTTGGTCTTACAAAGGCTACTGCATATCTCTTCCATAAGCGTCCGCACTCTGTAAGTACAAATTGCTCTGCTCAGACTCATCTGCCACATACTCACTACTGCACTGTTTACATCTTTTTTTTCTTTTCTTTTCTTTTCTTTTCTAGTCTTTGTTCTGCAATTAGTCAGTGGCTGCTGAGAAAACACCTGCCTCCACTACGTTACGTTATGTCTGGGCAAGAACTGAAACTACTTACAGACAATTTAAATAATTGGGCATTCGTTTGTGTTTCCTTCATCTCTGCTACGATGCCTTATGTGTTTCCCCAGAGTACTGAACTCGGAGCGTGGCTGGTTCCATATTTGTTCTGGGCAGGCCAGGCACTTAATTTTTCATAAAGCAGGTGGAGTTAGTCCAATAAAAGCAGCCAGAGGTTGAATGATTACTACTAGAAAAGCAGCCAGAGCCAAGCTGTTGGACTCTGCTTATTCTGAAGTTTCAAATTTGATCTTATTCTGTGGGACTTGTGCTGATCTTGGTCTCCTTTTTTTTTCCAAACCCTCAAGTAGGGGAGTCAAAGGATTTTAGAGAGGGGGACATATGGATGGAGGAAGACAACTAGGCATGTTTATGAAGAAAGAAAAAGTAGAAAAATTTTACAAACCTTCTAAATGTTATTGAAAAGAACGTTTGACGGGGATTAACCAAGGTTTTCAGTGGCTTAAGATGTACTGAAGCAAGGAGCTGAGTTGCAACCATGTGGAGACCATGACAAATCTTACCCCCTACCCCCTTTTTTTTCAGGCTGCTAGGAAGTTGATCTAATTTCCTTGGGCACCCACATAGGGAAGTCAGTGTCTTGTTTCAGGGCAGGTTAAGTCTTTAACCAACGTGATGGACAAAGAGCTCAAAGGCAGCTGCTTTGGAGCTGCAGCTCGGATGCCAGCCCCCTGAGCTATCCCGTCTGCGGGTTGCACGGCTTCCCGCGTTGGTGATGGGAAGCGAGCGGAGGGCAAGAGGAAATCAGATGTGTCCTGAGGGAAGTTCCTGCGCGGAGCACGCAGGAGATGTCTCTGTCCCAGGGGCAAGGGTCTGCATTTGAGATTTTTGGAAAGGAGAGGGAGCACCTTGCGGTGCCTCTCTGACAGCTGGAGCCCAGAGACGTTGGGGTTTAGTCTTCTAAAAAACAAAACAAAAATCGCCTCCTCCAGAGGTACCTTCTTTGTTATGCAAATTAAATAAACCCATTAGCAAAGAAGTGTGGAAAACCCCACTTCTGCCACCGGGAGCCACGAGGTCTAGCCCTGCGGTCCCCGCCGTTCCTTCCCCCGGGAGAGCGGTTTGTGCCGGGCGCAGGGGTGTGCATGCCTCCTCCCTTGGTGCAGCTTGGGGAAGTTGTTTTCTTTCTTCTAAATCAGGGAAATGTGAAGCATTAAGCACTCGCTTCCCAAAACAAATGAAACTCTGCTTTTCCCCAGCTCTCCACCCTGACTTTTCTGAGGATTCATGATTTTTAGCCTCCTCAAGCCCCTACCACGTCACAGAACGAATGGCAGAGGTTTCTCTCTGTTGGTTTTTTGCCCTGTGTGTGCTGCGGGAGGAAGAGAAGAGCAGCCAGTGCAAATGCTGGATGTTGAGTGAAAAGCTGAGAAACCTGAACTGAAGGTGTGCTAATGCCTGTCGCTCTCCTGCTGGATGAAAGAGGTTTTGTCCTGCATTCAGAGGAGTTTTGGACAACAATCCAGCGCCTGAGGTCTGTGGTCCAGGCTCCATCGTGAGCCTGACGCTGCCTGGTGGCTGAGCAAGCTGGAAGATGAAGGTGCATTTGACCACAAACAAAACGCAAAAGCAAAGCAGGCTTTAAGCAAGCCCCTGCAAGGAGGTGCAAAGCGCAGCTTCCCTGGGGCTGGAGGAAACATCTCCCCGTGCAGCCGGGGTTAGGATGCCCGCAGGTCCAGCCTGATGCCGGGAGCAGAACGTGCCCAGGGCATGGCTCTACCCCCTCGGCAGCACCCTGCCTGCCATTGCTGCAGCCTCGGGGGTAGGAAGGAGAGCGTGTGGGTGTGAGTGTGTGTGTGTGCGAGCCTCTCGAGCTGCATGAAGTCAAGAGCCGAGAGGCTTCCTGTTTCCTTTTTAAGGTTTAACAGAATTTGAAAGCAGCCGCCACTGCAACCTGGACCAATGATCTGGGCAGAGCGACGGGGGAGTTTCGGCTCGGGGTGCCTGGCGCCCGTTACGAATGCCAGCTTCGCTCTCCCGGCCCCACGTGGAGCCCGCACGCTCCCTCCGGCCCCGGAGGGCTCCCCCGGCCTGCCAGGGTAAGGTGCTATTTGCTGCTGCGGGCGAGGCTTTGCGAGTGGTTTAAAAAGCTGGTTACTTTAGCTGCTGGCTGTGAATTGCAGCTAAAAAATATATATATATAAAAAAATATATAAAAATTATATATATATATACATGCAGCAGATTTTGCAATGCCTCACGCCGCTGCGTGCTGCTTGGCGCTGGGCGCTCTGCCCTGGGCGCAGGGTGAATGGTTTAAATTTTGCAAGTTTAAACTGTG
>VYZW01010493.1:3043-13306 GCA_013401315.1 Balaeniceps rex | reverse complement strand
CTGCGGTGGGGTGGGGGGGTCTGGGGGGTGAGGCAGGGGCAGTTAGCACATGGGGACCGCTGCTCTGCCTGGCTAAGGGGGTCCCCCCGCAGCATCCCCCCGCAGCATCCCCCCTCTGCCTCTCCTGGCGCGATGCCCCGTGCCCAGCATCCCAGCGCCTCCCCCAGCTCCCTCGCAGGCTCTGGCCCCCGCCGCTGGTGGGCGAGCACCCCGCTGGCAAGGGGACCTGTCCAGCCCCCCAGTAAGCCCCAGCCTGGGGGGTCCTTGGAGCCGCCCTGGGATGCGCTCCGTGCTCCGGTCTCTGCCTGCGGGCAGTCGCAGGTGGGAGCTGGGCCGCTCGGCCCCGCGGGGGGCTTTGCAGAGGGCAGCAGCTCTGCTCGGGCACGGCGCGGAGACGGGGGGAGAGGGGACGTGGAGGGTCTCTGCCACCCATCAGCAGCACCCCTGGGGCTCTCCCTCCCACGCTGGGGTCCCACGCCTGGATAACTGTGGGCGGCAGGAGCCTGGCGCAGCTGGGGACGGAGGCCGGGCTCCTCTGGCGTCATGCCTCGGTACCCAGAGTGCTTAGTCACCTTTCTGGGGTTTTATTTTTATGCCGCGCTCGCAAGCTGTTTGCATGTTCTCTCTTGGGCTTTGGGCGAGGAAAAGCAGCAGCGAGGTGTCCTCCGGCTGCGCCGGGGGTCCCGCCAGGCAGGACCTGCTGTCTTCTGCCACGGGAAGCAATACATCCAGCCAAATCATCCCAAACCGCGCTCGCTCGGGCTCTGCTCGTCTTTCCCTATGGCTGTCCTGGAACCGAGTGGCTCTGCGAGGGGTTCAGCACCCCGAGGGTGCCTGCGGAAGCCCGGGATCCCCGCTCCTGCCCCTTCCCTTGCTCAGCTTTTGGCCTCGGGGACGTCCCGTGGCAGCGCGTTCCCCCTCCAGCCCCACGCAGAGACTGTTTCCTTTCCTCGCCGTTGTTTTCTTTTGCTTTTAATCTCACTTGGTCGGTGCCTTCAGAGGTCCCCGATGTGGCCGGGGGGAGAGCGTGGCTTCTCCAGCCCGTCCCATGGACCACAATGCCGGATCAGCCGCCCCGTGCATCGCCCCGGGGCTTTGCCACCAGCGTTGGGGACAGAGGTCCCCGGCACGGTGGCCTTGTGGCCGCTGGAGCGCAGCGCCTGTTCAAAACCGGGCCTGCCCCATCGCTGCCTTCCCCACCAAGTTCCCTTTTTCGGCTGGGGCGCGCAGTTTTTCGGCAACAGTGACCTCTGTCGGCACCGCCACCGCCGGGGCCCGATGCCACCGGCTTGGCCCCCGCCGTCACCCGCCTGCATCCCGCCCATCCATCGCCCCCGCGGTGCCTGCCGCCTCTCTCCCTCTTCCCGTCGTCGGCACAAATGGGGAAATTATTTGGGTGGAGGGGGCAACTCCTGCCCTCCGAGCATCGCCTGCAGCCCCGGCCGCCGCGTAATTGCACGGCGAAGCCCTGGCAGCTCCTGCCGGCGTTTCGGTAAGCACACGTGCTGGGAGGCAGCTGCCGGCTCTGCTCAGAACCGGAGAAAAGTTACCAAAAGGTCTCCCGAGGACAGCCCAAAAATCGAAAACCCGGCAGGGATTTAAGAGCCCCGCGGCCAACCTCCGTGACTCATGTAAATAGAGATATTACAACCGGTGACTAATCCCGGTAGCACTTTCTGTGAATGTTTCATCTCCATTCTCATTTCAATTGAGTATTTTTCACAATTTAAAATAATGACAATAAAAAATACGGGTGATTTTACAGGAAAGAGGGGAAGGAAGTGTTTTGGCTGCGAAGCGGCGCCGGCAAGCGGGGGCTGCCAGGTCGGTTTTGGCTCGGCGGAGGATGCTGAGCTGGTCACCGCTGCTCCGCTCTGCCCTCTGCTCCTCGCGGTTGCTGCCTGTGCCCCTGCCTGCTCAGCCCGAGGGGCTTTGCCTCCCGGACGATGCTGCCAGCACCCGTACGGCAGCCTGATGCGTGCCGTGCCGTGCCGGTGGGCCGAGGGCGGCTCAGCAGTTTGGGGCTGGCTGCAGGTGGCGGCGAGTTTTGGAGGGCTGTGGGGCCGCGGCGGCGGCCGGGGGAGTGACTCAGAGGCGCTTTGGGGCTCTGTGGTTTTGCTTTCATGGTTTTGCTGTGACTTAGCGACTTATTTTTTTGCTCCGTGGGAAGGCAGGTGCCGGCATGCCCGGCAAATCGGCCGTCCTGCGGGATCCCGGCCATCGCGTGGGATCCCGGCTGGCTGCTAGGACGTTCTGGGGTTGTTGCTTTTGCTCGTACTGATTTCTGCAGCTGAATCCCACGGGCGATGCAGGCGGTGGCATCTCATGGTGGCATCTCATGGCACGTGGTCCCTTGGGACCTGCATCTCCCCGGGGCGTGGCAGCGGCAGGGACCGAGCATCCCCCGGGGCAGCGCCGGGCGCTTGGTCCCACCGGGAAAACCTGACTCAAAAGCATTTGTCTGCAGGGCTTTGTGCTCCAAAAACACGCACAACCAGCGCCCAAAAGAAAAGATAAACCCAAATCTCTTGCTGCTGCTTCCTCAAGGGCACCTTCCCCCCACACTCCCCCGGCATCCTGCTCCCTGGCAGCAGGGTTTGGCAGAAAAATGAAACCACGGCAGGATTTCCAGGTTTCTTTCTTTTTTTTTNTGGTTTTTTTTTTTTTTTTTTTTTTTTTTGGCAAATTTTCTTCTCTACCTATTTTTTTTTTTTTCCCCACCCGGCCCCAGGGCACTGCGAGGGTGAAGCTCTGGGCATCCAGTGGTTTCCCTGAGCCCACCTCCCCGCGCCGCCCTGGGCCCAGCCGGAATGGTTTCCGCTCCTCTGGGGCTGCTTCTTATCTTTTTAGAAGGAAAATTGGATTTTTGACAAGGACAAAAATCTACCAAAAAAAAAAAAAAGACCCACAATCCCCTTTCTGCGGAAAACTCTGGCTTTCCATAAAGCTCGCAGCCGCACGCTGGAGAGGTCCGGGGGTTTCTGGTGAGCGGGGTTTTGAAGCTGGGCCAGCAAACCCCCTTTTTCCAGGGAGATGCTGATGGCTGCCAGCACATTTTCCGGTTTTGCTGCAATATTGGGGAGGGAAGGAGGTGGGAGGGGAGCAGGACAAGTGTTTTCTGACCACGTGCGCATGTGCCAGCCCTCCTCCTCCTCCCCGTGGGGTGATTTCTTCCACCATCCCTCCAGGTAGGACATTTCCTACCGGCTCGCGCTCTGCTGGAGCGAGCTCCAGGGATGTCCCCGGGGAGCGCCGGATAAAGAGGACCCACCCCCCCACCTTGATTTTGGGGCGATACCCAAGCGTTAGGGGCCGCGGCACAGCGAGCGGCTGACGCTGCTGCCAGCTAGCCGGTGTCGGGCTCCGATGCCTCCAGACCTCCGCAGCTCCTGGGTTCATCTGGGGGCTCGTGATCCCTCGACGCCCAGCCAAGTTGGCCACGGAACAACACGCCGCTTCCAGCGCCGGGCTCCCGCGGCCGCATACTGAAATAATTAGGGAGGAGGGATGGTGCGCCGGTCCCTCGCCCCGCTTCCCCCTCTGCTTGCGCAGCGCCCGCCGGCTGCCCCAGCCCTTCGGGGCAGGGGAAAGCCAAAAGCTCCCCGTGAGAGCCGGCAGCGTCGGCGCTTTAGCGCGGATAAATTCACATATAAACAGCGCGAGGCGCGGTGACGGGGTGTGAAACGGCCCAAGGGGTCTGCAGGGATGGAGCAGTTCAAAACACCACGGGGCAACGCGTAGAAATTGATGATTAACCCTCGCATTCCCTCTGCGTATGGCAATAAGCATCATCACCGCAGCCAGCCCTTTACGGCCTGTCGCCATGAGCGAGCGCCTGCCGACACCTCGGCGCGGGTGGCTTTTGCTTCTCGTATGAGAAATCAGTGAAAGCCACGGATGAGGACACGAAGGGGCTGGTGTTTTGGTGTTTTTCCCTGGCCCGCGAGCACTTGCGCCCATCAGATAAGCCGGAGCATCAGCCATCGGCCGCCCCCACGGCGGCTCCCTCGGGCACGGCCGGCGGCGAGCGAGCGGCAGTGAAACTGAGGTTAGGAGCTGGCGGCGGCGGTGCTGGAAGGGTTAAATCCACCACCGAGCGGTGGGGATGCACTGGCTGGAGGCGTCGAGGGACCGAAGTCGTGGATGCTCCGTGGGATGCTCGGGCGGAGCCCCGGCGAGGCTGCCGCGCCGGCAGGGATGCACGGCCCCGGGGCGCCCGGCGTTGCCAAACCCTGCTCGATCCGAGCCGCTGCTGCAGCCGCTGTGGTGTCGTAAACCTGTTTTTTAAATAGCATGAATTTGCGAAAGGCTGATTAAAGCAGCCTCCGCGTTACCCCCTCCTGGGGCTGCTCGCCACCGCTTGACTCATCTCTGAACTCCAGCTGAATCAGGGAGCTAAAACCTGCCGGTAAGCCATTTTCGGGTCAGTTCATTTTCTTGAAACACATAAGAACCGTACTCCTGGCCTCGCTGAAATCATGCAAAACAGAAATTGAGCATGAAAAGCCAGGGCGGGGGACAGAAGCAGGGCAAGAGCCACTGCCCCGCAGCGGGAAAGAGGGGAAGGGTCCCTGAGGTGGGGAGGGAAAGGGCTCGGAGTGGGTGAGCATCCCGGATAGGCGCTCGCTGGAGCTGTTCCCCGGGGAACGGGGACGGTTTCCGTCACCCGTGTGGCAGCCAGCAGCCTTTCCCATGAGGTTTGCGGGGAGGTCACGGCTTTTTTTAGCCCATCTGATGGGGGTGAGGGGAAAAAACCAGAGCGCTTCCCAGCGGATAGGCTGGGAGAGCATCCAGGTGCCTGAGAACTTGGGGATGCATCGCCCGGCTGAAAGACCGGAGAGTCGGGGGCCGCTCGGCAGAGCCCCCCGCCACCCCCGGGACAGTGGTTTTGGTGCCTGCATCTCATCCCCTCCCCAGCCCCCTGCTGCCGCCACGGTCCCCGGGGGTTTGGCTGCAAGCCCTGGGAAACGAGACCTTTCCCAGCAAAGGCCCTTTCCGATGAGAAAAAAACCTCCGAGCCTTTCCCGATGGGTGTAGCCGGCTGCTCCGGGGGAAGCGGGAGCGCCGTCGGTCGTGGGAAACTCTCCCTTCCCCGCGTCTCGGCGGGGGGTGACGGGGCCGTATAAACCCGCCGGCGCGTCCCGAGCTGGGAGCTGCGGCGAGGAGAGGCCAGGTAGGATGTCGGATGGATTTGTCGTGGTCCGAGTGGTGCAGGGGGTCCACGGGTGGCTTTCCGTGCTGGCGTCGGAAACTGGTGTGCGCGGGGTTTGGTAGGGGAGGATACAGCCGCGCCGGGAAGCGAGGGGCTCTGCGCCCAGAGGGGGTGCCGGTACCCCGGCCGGCAGCGTAAAGTGGGGGCTCTGCGCTTGAAGGGGCTACAATTTTCCCTGGATGATGGGGTTTTTATCTGCCCTAAGGACAGGCGCTGTCCTTGACCCAGCGTGGACCGCTCTCGCTGCCCGGGGAGGGATGCCAAAGCCCAGCTTTCCTCTGCTTCCCCGCCGTTCCCCCCGTTATTTCCATCAATGCTTAATATTTAAGCATTAATGGCATTCAAGCTGCAAGTGGGCAGGTTTGGGCAGGTTTAATATCAGAGGAGCTGATATTAAACCCTGGTCCTTAAATGCCTGTGAAAGGGGAAGCGCGGGAAGCGAAGGGATGAACCCCTGGGGCAAAGCCCCCGTGGTCGAGCATCCCGCCCCGGGCGCACGCCACCCGCAGCCGAGGTGGCACGAAGCTCCGGCCGATTTCCACCCCGCGGCACAAAACCGCGCCGGCGTAAACCTGGAGGCAAGGGGGCGAAGCATCCACGCGCGGAGCCCCGCTCTGGTCCTGCACCCGGCGTTCCTGTTACTGCTAACGAAGATCTCGTTCCTCCATAGGCGATTCCCTGGCCCTGCGCTGAAACAGAAGCAGCAGAAGAGGGTTTTCCACCAGCATAAATGAAAGAAAAAGGCTGTTTTTTCCCCCAAGGTGTCATTAAAGCAGGCTGGCTGGCGGTGCGCAGGAACGGGTGAGTCAGCAGGAGCACGGCTGGGAGCAGAGACCGAGCTGGGGTTTGGGGTGGGTTTTTTTTTCCCCCTCCCAATTATTTTGGTCGTCATCGCTTAATGGTGGGAAATAAGTGACATTTGTACCCGTGCAGCCAGCACTTTTGGGTTTTTTTGGTTTTTTTTTACCCCATTCCCATGAAAACATACCCAGCTCTGGTATTTTTCTCTCCCCATCGCAGGCACCAGCTCTGGAGGATGCGGGGCAGGAGCGGCAGTTCGGGTGAGTGTCTCCGTGGGATGGGCAGCACGGCTTTGGGATGGGTGGTTTGGGGTGTGCGGCGCACCCCGCAAGGCACCGAGCCCGGGGGGACCACCTGGGCAGGGAAAGCACCCGCGCAGGAGCTCCTTACCTTCGAAGCCCCGGGGCCAGGGAGGGCCCTCCGAGAGCATCAGCAGCTCTGCTCGTCTGCTGGAAACTTGTGTTTTTTCGAGGCTGTGCAGTTCCAGTAAATGAAAGCGGGGCTGCCGTATCGCAGGCCACGTGACGAGGGTTTTTTGGTAACTTGGTGCCTGTTCGACACAGAAGAAGAAAGGAAAAACCCCACGGAGCGGCGGGGTGGCGGGAGGTGCTGCGCCTCGCGTGGGCTCGCCGGCCAAAAATGAGTCAGCAGCAAGCGTGGCTGCTGCGGGAGAGGGGAGAGCGGCGCGTCGGGATGCTCTTCCCCTTCTGCTGCCATCCCTCCTCCTGCTGCTGCTGCTGGTGCCGGTGCTGCTGGTGCCGGTGCTGCTGGTGCCGGTTCTGATGATGCTGATGGTGCTGCTGGTGCCGGTGCTGCTGGTGCCAGTGCTGCTGGTGCCGGTTCTGATGATGCTGCTGGTGCCGGTTCTGATGATGCTGATGGTGCTGGTGCTGCTGCTGCTGATGCTGCTGCTGGTGCTGACACTGGTGCTGCTGGTGCTGACACTGGTGCTGCTGGTGCTGCTGGTGCTGCCGTGCGGGGCCGTGCAGGGATGCAGCATCTCACCAGGGCACCAACGTTCGCCTCTGCCCCGCTCCCCTCTGGTCCTCCTGCGGAGAAGCAGCCCCGGGGCTGGAGGCAGCTGCACCCAAGCGGCCGCATGGGTGCAAGCGGAGGGTGCCCATCCCCGTGGCCTTTGGGTGGCCCCGGTTTTTGCTCACCGGGAAGCACCCGGGTGTCCCCGTGCCTGTGTGGCAGAGGAAGAAAAATGATTTTTGAAGCCGGGCGTGTGTTAATCACGGCACCCTTAAACCAACCACAAAACCCACTTTGAAGCCTGAGCACGCGGTTGCGTTGTGCTGACAAAAGGGGTTAATGGCACCTGTGGGACTAAAGCAACGTGGCCGGATTTCGGCTTCGGCTTCCCCGTCCCTCGCCTCTGGGGTGGCAGGGTGGGGGTACGGCGCCGGCCGGGTCTCCGTCACCCGAGTCACGCCGCAGCCCCGGGGCTGGGCATGGGTTGGTGATGCCAGGTATCCAAACCCGACATTTCCTGGGGATTTCAGCTCACAGGGAATTAAAAAAAAAAGCTCTGAATTAGAGCAAAGCTGAGTATTTTTTAAATCCCCGGGTTTCCCATGGGGCTGTAGCGGAGGCGCCCGGGGGAGCTGCGGGGACGAGGGTTGCGCCCGGGGCTGGGCAAAAAAAAAAGCATGGTCATGGCTGAGGCGGAGAAACAGGAACTGTTCCTTCGTGAGAACTTACAGGGAAATCGGTTTAAAGAACTGAGACGAGCCGAAGGATTAAACGCAGGCCGGGTATCGGGTCTTGAGATGAGACGCGGGCAGCCCCGGCTGCGGCTGCCCTCCTGCCCGCTCCGGGCAGAGCGGGGGCTCGGGGCTGTATCCAGCCCTGGGTTGGGTACCTCCAAGGGTGCCAAGTCCCTATTTCGTTTATATCGCTGTTCCCAGCGCCGGGCGACTCGCCCTCCTCCCCTCCCGCCCGGGGTTGTAACCGTCGCTAAAGGCATCGGCACGGCGTTGGCTCGCCGCGCTGGAGAGCATCGCCGGGAGCCATGCGGGGATGCAGGGAGCCGGCGCCGGCTGGGAACAGCCTGCCTGCGCCGACGTGCATCCCCGGCACGTGCCGCCGTGCATCCCTGGCATGGCAGCTGCCCGCCTCTGCCGGGGGCCCGGCGCCCATCGCCTCCCCTGCCACCCCGCGGCACAGCGGCGGCGGCGGAGGAAAGAGCTCGTACCACGCCGTTTGTCGCGCCCCGAAACCGAAACTAATGCTCGCCGTAGGTGGGGATTTCTCTCCGAGCGTCAAAGCGGCGCTCCAGCCTGGCCCCCGCCAACGTGCTGCCTGCACCCCTGCCCACAAGCCAGCCGCCAGGCAGGAGGCGGCTGGGTGGGAAGGAGGGTGGCTGCGGCCCCGCGCCCACCCAGCCGCTCTCCCCCCACCGCC
Organism: Balaeniceps rex; assembly: GCA_013401315.1. Taxonomy (NCBI): domain Eukaryota; kingdom Metazoa; phylum Chordata; class Aves; order Pelecaniformes; family Balaenicipitidae; genus Balaeniceps; species Balaeniceps rex. The sequence goes on along the minus strand of VYZW01010493.1, from coordinate 4,887 downwards.
GTGCTGGGCTTCCTGGGGAGCTCCGGCCGGGAAGGGGTGCGGTGTGCGGCTTTCCAGCGGTTTGGGGCCTTCCAGATTTTAGGAATTTATTTTTTTTTAAAAAACATTTGCCACTTGGGACCAAACCCCGGCGTGCAGGTGCCCCCCTCCCCGTACTCGCTGGGCCCTTCCACCGCACGCACAGCGTTCCCCTAAGGCAGGTCTGTTGGCTGGCTGCTGCGCCGCTTTGAGCGATGCTAAAGATATATTTTTTTCTACCCGTGTAGAAAATTTTCCATATTTTCGTAACAGTATTTCATGCCATCTTTTCAAAACTCGCATTTATCAGCCCCGTACGCCGCAGACCTGATGATCTGGTATCTAGGGGCGTCAATAATTTCATTCCTCCTCAGACTATTTGTTTTTAAATGTAATAAAATTCACGTTTGCAGCAACGACGGTCACCGCAGCCGGCGGCGGGCAGCTGACGTCTCCTCTTGTGTGCATCAGAAATTCGGTCGCTAGAAAAAAAATCAGGGCATCCAAGTCCCACCGGCTTCTTTTGGGTGGGTCCTGGCAAAACTAAACCACTTTTGTAAGTGCGTCGTCCTCGGCGACGGCAGCGATCGCTGTTCGCAAGCAGGGCTGAGGATTTTTAGAGATTCCTGGTAAAGCAAAGCACAAAATACGCTGGGTTTTGGTGCGCCGGGTGCTGTGCGCTTTCCCACGCCGGCTGTGCCGCGGCGCTCCCCCTGCGCTCCCCCTGCCATGGATAGGAATTCCCAAAGCGTCGCAGCAAGTCATTCCCAAAGCAGGTCAGCGGCAGAGCTTCGCAAAAGCCCCAGAGCGCTTTTCTTGCTTTCGTTATCACTCGGAAAAAAAAAAAATCAGGCAGACGACGCACACGATTCAGCGCAGCCCGGCCAGCTCCGGCCGCTCACCCCCTCCGGCCAGCCAGGGACGGGTCCCGCACCCCCCGCCTCGCTAATCCCGAGATGGGGAAAGACGGGGGGACGCGGAGCATCCAGTCCGGCTGCTCCTGCGTGAGATTTATCGCTTTTTTTTATGAATTTACGCAGGATGCGGAGCCTGTTTGAAAGGGTGAGCTGTGCTGGCTTATCCCTGCGTGTTCTGATTGATATCTGGATTATTCCTTCATTTTCTGATCGATATCGGAATTATCCCCTGCATTTTATCATCGATATCGGAATTATCCCCTGCATTTTATCATCGATATCTGAATTATTCCCTGCATTTTCTGATCGATATCTGGATTACTCCCTACATTTTCTCATCGATATCTGAATCATTCCCTGCATTTTCTCATCAATATCTAAATCATCCCCTGCATTTTCTCATTGATATCTGAATTATTCCCTGCATTTTCTGACCGATATCTGAATTATCCCCTGCATTTTCTGATCAATATCTGGATTACTCCCTGCATTTTCTGATCAATATCTGAATTATCCCCTGCATTTTCTCATCGATCTCTGAATTATTCTCTTAATTTTCTGATCAATATCTGTCCCCTGCATTTTCTCATCGATATCTGAATCATCCCCTGCATTTTCTGATCGATATCTGGATTATTCCTTCATTTTCTCATCGATATCTGAATTATCCCCTGCATTTTCCCATCGATACCTGGATTACTCCCTTAATTTTCTCATCGATATCTGGATTATTCCCTTCATTTTCTCATATATACATAGATATGCTCTGATAAAAGTACTTTCTGAAGCCCATATTTTCTGGCACATCTATTTTTACCAGTGGGGGAAGGCAGCGGATCTTCTTTGCCGGCATTTCCCTGGCTCACCTCCCTGCCACCAGCCTGTCAGATTTTCAGTTTCTTTTTTTTT
>VYZW01010489.1:1509-30121 GCA_013401315.1 Balaeniceps rex | reverse complement strand
TTGTGTTTTCCTTTCCAGGCATTCCTGGTCCAATTGGGCATCAAGGACCAGAAGGACCAAAAGGACAGAAAGGCAGCATGGGTGAGCATCTCTATCAATGCTGTGAGTCTCTCACAACTGATTGACACACAGCATGGGAATACAGACACCAGGCTGGTGTGATCATTGCCTTCCCCCATGGAGGTGGCCATGGATCCTCTTGCCCAGGGCCTCCCGTAAAGACACCTTTTTTTACAAGGCATTTGTTTCCTGTAGGTGATCCTGGCATGGAAGGTCCCATGGGACAAAGAGGTCGAGAAGGGCTACCAGGGCCTCGAGGGGAGCCTGGACCACCTGGATTTGGAGAAAAAGGAGATAGAGGTAGGAACTAGGTGTCCCATTCTTGGCTAAAGCAGAGATGGACAAAAGCTAGAGTTTGGTCCCAATTTATAAAACACCTCAGTGATAGAATTTGATTTGATTATTCAAATCCAGATTTCATTTTAGACATTTCCCAGCACAGACAAATCTGGTCTAAGGGATTTTTTTTGCCAAACTTAAAACGGGTAAACAAGGGTTGTTTTGTTTTGCCAGGTCTCACAGTCAGCTTTGAGTTTGGCAGAACCAAAAGCGCTTAGTATCAAGGTCATCTTCTTCCCTGTTAATCAAGTCACCAAAGCTGGGGCTTGCTCGTCCTAAAGCCCAGTGAGATGGGATTTTTTCTTGGACAATGCATGCTTATTTGGGTGTTTTGAACTGACCAGCAGATTATTCATGACACTTGCCAGAGAAAGAATAACAGGAGATGGGATAATGGAAAAATGGGATCACAATTGTATTCTACAGTATCTATTCATGCTCTTATTCTGCAGGTGTTGTTGGTGAGCCAGGTCCTCCAGGGCCACCTGGTCCCCCAGGTTCTGCTGGCCTTAAAGGTAAATAAGAAGATGGGCAGAGAGAGCCTAGCAGACTGGTTAGGAGTAAATGAGCACTCCAACCTTCCTGTTTCACTTGTGTTGCACTGCAGTAGCCAGAAAAGTGAACTAATGGTCCTCATTTTAGATAAAATTTACTTTGGTAGGTACACATAACCTTTAGAGCAATAAATTATTGGAGATTTTTAGTGAGAGTGGGGATTGGCAGGGAGGTTTCTCAAAACACCAATCTTTAAGATGTATGATGTTTCCAGCTGTTTTCTCTCTGCTTTCAGAAATAATAAGGTAAACTTCATACCTCTAACAGGCTTCTAACAGAGTTACAGCCCTACAATCCATGTAACTGGGATAAAAATTGCACCATAAAAAATGGGTCCCACCTGAAGCACAGATCCCAGCATCTCAGCCAACATAGAAGGCTCGCGTCTCTTTGCCTTACTTTAGGGAAAACCACTTCCTCTATGGCACAAGAACTAAGTTGAGTAGATGTGTTGTCCTGGTTTTGAGGATGCCAGTGATGCAAATACTTCTAGTGGTTGGGGGAATTCCAATCTGCTAAACACCTATTGGGTTGTGGATGCTGTTGGGTAAACCAAAAGAGGCTTGTTCATTTTCTAATTGTGGTGTTACTGAAAGAAAATCCATGTTCCTTATTCACAGGTCTGATGGGTTCTCCAGGCCCACAAGGTCCTCCAGGTGAGTGCTGCATTCCTTTGCTATGGCATCTAGTGACTAGAGAAAACAAAAACAGAGTGACAGCTTCTCGTAGTTTTTCTTTCTCAGTGATGCATAATGATGAGTGGGATGGATTAAACCCCCGATCTCATTTTTCTGCAGGTCCTCCCGGCCTACAAGGATTTAGAGGAGAAGCAGGTCTCCCAGGTGCTAAAGGTAAGCTTCTCTTCCCCTCAGCAATTATAGCAGCACTAGATGATGTGTTTTTCTAGCACTGCTCTGAGTAGCAGACTTGGTCTGAGCACATAGCATTTTGATGCTAGGGGCAAAGAAAAGCATAAGACTGAGGAAAGGGCAGGAGGAACTAGACTTAGTGATCGCAAGCAAATTTTGAGAAATACAAGAGACACAGAGGTAATAGAGCAGTCTATGTAAGGAAACATGGTTGGATGGGTGGAGCTGTATTGAAAGAAAGGTATTTCCAGCTTGAGTTTGTCTGATATCAGAGTACCTGTATTTCCCCTGATTTTTCTTGATGCATGAAATTCCTTTCCCTTCTGACTTGTTATTACTATTCTTCAATCATCCATATATCTTTCAGGTGAGAAAGGAGCCACTGGAGCCCCTGGACCCAAAGGTATGTTGATCAATTAAATATCTTTTGTGGATATTTTCTTTAGATTCCTTTAGATATGGATACTGTCCATGGGTATTAACCCTATCCTTCTTTGGCTTTTTGTTCTGTGCTCTTGTGAGAAAGCAGACTTTATTTTCTCTGATGGAAACGTTTTACAATGAAGCAATCTCACAGAATGCTTCCCTTTTTTGTGCCGCAGGTGATCAGGGTGAGAAGGGTTCTCGTGGAATGACAGGTCAGTGGATTGTTTTCCTGGAGTAACAGTCTATCCAATATACATGTGCATTATTTGAGTTTTCAAATAACAGTATAGCCCAGCCAATCCCAGTTAGCATTCTGAAAAAGTATAGTGATGTTATTGGTTATAGGAATTTTATTTTTGCGCCCAAGTTTTAAACAAATAGATCCCATTCTTGGTTCCAGTAATCTTGGTAGCTATCTTTGTATTCAGCTTTAGGGAAATTCTGCCTCACGTGCCCTGTATTCACTTCACTTGAGCTTTTCTAATGCCCAGAGACAGTCACAAATCATGAGGCCTGAACATCCTGTCAATGCTGTTTTTCAATCGCAAAGCACCAAATATTGCTGACAGTCATGAATTGTATCTTCACCAAGATTTGTTTGATTCATTTTCATACCATTTCGCTACAGGTGAACAAGGCTCAAGAGGAATGCCTGGTCCTCCAGGAGAGCCAGGGGCTAAAGGACCTGTAGGTGGGTAACAGAAAACAGCTGTGTTTATATGTGGGGCAATGTCATTTCCACCCAGAGTGTGTTTCTATGAGCACAGACAAGGAAACAACATGGGAGTGGAATTGTACTGGTTGTGATACAAGGTCTTTCCTCTAGATAGCTAAGATTAGTCTGTATACTCAGAAAAGATGTCCTACAGTTAAGTTTCAAATGAACTTTTTCTGGATCTTCAGTAACTGCAGCCAAGGTTTCTTTCAGATGCAGCATGATGAAAAGCCACTCTCTTGTGTTTAGGGCTGTGCTCCGCTTAGTAGGACAGGGCAACTATGGTACTATTTCAGTGGTCCCTAACAATCTCTTTTCTTTGGACAGGACAAGCTGGCCGTGATGGACAGCCAGGTGAAAAAGGTAAGGGATTCCTTTGAGGTAGAAGTGCAGGTACTTTCTGATTTGGCAGGAGGTTGATTTGTAAAAGGGGTGGAAGAAGATGGCAGCAGATTCATGTTCTGGGATCTTGCTGTTTCAGAAGAACTGTAGAGTCAACCATGTAAGCATGGAACTAAGACATATAATGGAGCTGGCTGTAAACTTGGGACAGAGTTCTTCTCACAACAGAACTCTTCCGTCATCGATGTTGACCTCCCAAATGCTGATGCTGGAACTGGCCAGTTGGCTATGTAGATACTATAGGTAGAAAGTGCTGCAGGACAGCTGGTGACCGAGTTTGAATGGATTGGTAGATTGTAAGTCAGTGACTTCTGGCTTGTTAATGGTGATTATATCCCTAGGTGAACCAGGTCTTATGGGAATGCCAGGAGCCCGAGGCCCTCCAGGACCCTCTGGAGATGCAGGACAGCCAGGTAAAAGCATACAGAGACCAAAAATACTTTTTGCTCAGTCAGGAACGTAGATGTCTTTGTCAACAATTTCCAGTCTTAATTTGAAGTTAAGGCTGGCACAGGATCTCTGTACTGTAAGATGTATAATTTTAATAAGATGCTATAATTTTAAGTAAATGTAATCTTTTTCTCCCTGTCTATCCTTTCCCCACCTAAAATTTGTTTAGACATCTTAGAATTTTTGCCTTTTTCTTTCAGGTCTCACAGGACCCCAAGGACCACCAGGTAGGTTTTTCCACCGTGTTCCAATTTATCAATGACACACTTTGATATGGACTCAAAAACCCCTTGTAATTTCCTCTCTGTGCTGCTTGGGGCTTCCAAAGTGATATTCCAAGATTTCTGCATCTCCCTTGGCTTTTGAGACAGGTTTTCTGGTTGGTGTGTAATTTTTGAGGAATGCAGGGCCTTCGAGTGTTTGAAAATTTGCCTCTCCCTAAAACATAGTTTGCAACAAATAACATGTTTCAGTTCCCTGTGCGTCACTAAAAAGTCCTTCTGATCAGCAGCAGAAACAGAGGGGAGAGGATGTAGCAATAGAGGTGGAAACAGAGGATGTGACGTCCGCAAGCAGAGGTGGTTTGGGGGGCAAGTCACCAGGGAATTTATGCAGGAGCCTCAGGACAGGGAGCAGTACCTGGAAGAAGCTACAGGTAAATCTAGGGAACAGTGCTATCATCCAGGGAGCAGTGGGAGAAGGGAAGCCCTTAACTATGCCCAGGGACACTACCAGCTCAGTCTACAGTTCACTGTGAATTCCTCCACTTGCTGTCAGGGACCTGCTTATAAATGCTGAAAGCCAGGGTCTTGAGTAGGGAGTTCCTTCTATAAACCCACAAGAGAAACTCAACTGGGGTACCTGGGAAAAATAGAACAAACAATATTTGCATTAACCGTCTTAAATTGTTCATCTACCTCATATCAGGACTTCCAGGCAACCCAGGCCGACCAGGGGCTAAAGGTGAGTTTTGTTTCTTCCCTAATACTCATTTTCTCTCTAAGCACTTCATTTTAGGGAGGATTACCTGCTCTGCTGACCAGTCCCTGAATCAACAGTGGCATCTAGTGGCTTTAGGAAGGGAAGGTTTGAAAAACAGACAGTAGCCAAAGCCTCCTTGAGCATACACGAAAGGCAGGGCATCTGCTGAGGCAATCGGCATGATAGTTCTCCACTGAGAAAACCTTAGCAAACCTGGTTCTGCCCTGAGCATATGAATACGATGTCTGGTGACTGCAACGGAAGCTGTGTGCCTGCCTTGGATAAATCAGGGCCTATTGCCTATTCTGGCAGATGTAGTGCTTGGAAAGCTGATCAGAGGACACTTCTGGACTAGCTGAGCTCTGTTGCTTCCCCCATGACCTTCTAGTGCTATGACTTCTCAGACAAGAGATCAAGGGCAAAGAGAACAGAAATCACATGTTTAATAAGAAAATGTCATTGAGCTAGTGACAAATCTTTCCCAGAAAAGAAGCTCATCTTTTGTCTCTTTCTTTTCATAGGAGAACCTGGAGCTCCAGGAAAAGTCATAAGTGCTGGTATGTAGTGCTGTGAGAGTTCAAACACTTCTGCTTTTGGAGGATTTTTCTCTGTTTTTTGTTATGCCTCCTAAATTCATCTTGACTGTGCCAGACCTGTGCTGGGACTTCCTGTGTTGGGAGAATACATTTGCTGTAGATGTGTAATTCGTTAAGGATAGATTTGTTAACACAGTTGCTGGGTATGTGTGTATATATGTGTATGTGTGCAAGTGTATGTGTTTGTGTTTCAGAGGGTTCGTCAACTATTGCTCTGCCAGGCCCACCAGGTCCCCCAGGCCCAGCTGGCCCCACTGGACCACCAGGTGTTCCAGGTGAGGAAGCTGCTCCTCTGCTGTGGTTTTTGCAGGCAGCTTGCATTGCTGTGCATCCAGTTCTTAATTTAATGTGTGATGTTTATTGTCTCTGCCAGGCTGCCCTGTCTGGGAGGTAAGATTGCTCAGGCAGTCTAGATACTTGTGGTCCTCACCCTTCCCTGCAGAAAGACCAAGATCTCAGTCTGAGTTAGGGAGGCAGCAGCCTCAAGGGAGAAATGGGATATGATCACAGTGGGGCAGGACAGAAGGGAGGGCAGAGAAAAATGAAGTAACTGGGAACACTGTTGTTGTCCTTTGACCTGATGAGTACAAAGTAGTGATAGATCAAATACAGCGAGTAGAATCAAGCTCTTTTACTTCTCAGAAAAGCAGGCTTGTGTCTAATCCCTCTCGTGGCACTGTTACTGAAATCAGGAAGTGCTTGTTTTCCAGTCTTGGCTTTGAACTCAAGACAGCAGAAATTCCACATGAGCATCTACAAATCTTTCACAGAAACATACACACAGACACACAGACTCTGGCTATGCATGAGCTTGGTCCTCAGACTCCTCTGTCCCAGGTCAGACACTGCCCTGCAGCACACTGGTGTCAGGCAGCCGAGTTCCTGAGCACTGGCTCTCATGGCACTTCTGTGTCTCTCCCAGCTGTACAGCTGGAGCTAATCTTGGAGCTGGTTTGGTAGAGCTAGCCTTGATTTGCAGCAGGGAATGCAAGAGGAGGGTTAGGCCTATTGCATTTCTGTTGTGGTCAGTGACATTCTAGTTATTTCCCCAGTCTAAAAGGCACCAAGCACTTTAATTGCTACATGATGGAAAACAAGCATCTTCTCCAGAGCTTCAAGTAGTACATGGGACATTGATGAATTCATACCCCATAGCAATTCCATTTACTTGTGTAGGCAAATAACATTATTTGATAGTCTCAGTTCTTATTAAAGACCTATTGATTCTTTCCTGCTACTGTAAAATACAACCAGGAAAATCTAATGTAGTCTGTTTTTTTTCCTCTGAAACCAGGTCCGGTTGGACCAGCTGGTCTCCCTGGACAGCAAGGTACCATTCTCACCAGCTTTGATTCTGCTTCTTAAGAGAACTGAATTCATTAGTTTTTCCTTTGTTTCTAATTCTCTCAGCCCTTGGCACAATCTCTCCCCCTATTGTTTGCAGATTCTTCCTTTCAGTTCATTTTGCTGCATTATTTGGCTTAATTAATCTTGTAAAGAATATCTATTCTTTTTTTCTTTCCCAGGGGAAGAAGGGGGGTGGTAAGAGCCAGTACGATGTGGATGCTGCAAATGTCTTTTTTTTCTTATGTTATTTTTTTCTGGGGGCTGGCATTTCTAAGGCACTTCTCAAGTGCAGTTGCTTTTCTGTGGTAGGGGATATAGCCCAGATGGATACCTCCTGCCATTTTGAAAGGTGGAAGAACAAACTGGAGCCAAATTGGGAATAATGTCACTGTGAAACCACTGCCAATTGGATAGACATCTGTTTGGAAGGGCCTGAACAGAGCTGACTCCTAAGAACTTTTCTTATCTGTTTTTCTATGATCCTGTTAGGGCAAATTGTGTAGTAATTTCCACACTTGAATACAGTGTCCCTCAGAGCCAGGGACTGAGTTCATGCTCCCAGTTCACATAAGCAAAGTCTGAACCTGTTGTCGAAGAGGTGAGGAATGGGTACAAAATGTCGCCCTCTCTCAGTTAAATAATTCACTTTCTCTTTTTTCCCCTGAAAAAGGTCCACGGGGCGAGAAGGGATCCGCAGGTGAAGCTGTGATAGAAACTATCAAAACAGAAGTCTCATCATTGACATCTCAAAGTAAGTGGGCCTGTCTTTCCACTCCTTTGCTTGGAGAGGTGCCAGAGGCCTCAAGGCCTGCTCACAGCTAACAGGAGATGCCTCTACCTCTTTCCCCTCAACGTGACATAGGGCAGGTATGTTTGTGTATGTCTGGTGGTGGGACAGCAATACCAGCTATTTCTTCTCTGCCCTCCTCATCTGTGCATCCCAAAGTGCTTTCAAAAGGAGGTAGATGGCACCAGGCCCATGTCACAGAGAGGAAAACTAAGGAATGGTGATTGGTGAACAGTCCCCAACAGCAGAGATGGGCACAGAGCTGTGAGATTTCAGCCTGGCCTTTTAGCCACTGTGCTCACACAGGGCAGTTCCCTATGTAATATGAACACAGAGCCATCTATAAGAGGAGAACCAGTTTGAAAAGGCACATTAGTCTAAGCAACAGGAATCAAAATCTCTCTGTGAATTAAAGGACAAGTTCACAGGGGAGCAAATGCTATTTTAGGATGAAAATAAGTGGAGCCAAACAGAATGGTTTAGCAGCATCCTGAGAAAAGTGTCTGCTTGCTCTGTGCAATACTAGACATGTGGTGCACTTACAGTCAGTATTCCTAGGATCTGGGACCTCTGCAAGTGTGCAGAAGAGGCAAGGCAGAGGAGGGCATAAAATTGTAAATGGTCCTTGTCTGATTACAATCTGAATGGGGTCATGTAGATCCAGACCACGCTTCAGTACTGTCCCATCCCCCATTCAGGACTCTTGCATCTCAGCATCACTGAACTTTGCATTTGTGCCTCAGCTTGGAGGTAAGGATACATCTTTAATCAAGATAACACAGTGCAGCTACCTGTTAAATAATGGCTGCGTAGTGTTATCCTCCCAAAACTTGCCCCTTGTTGAAAGAATCTTTCCTCTCCTTGAAAGTTCTTTCCCTCTTTCCCTCTTTCCCCTTTGAGTCCTTGCTCTTTCCCTCAACAACCGTTACTCTCCAGAGAGATCTCCTCCCTGTTTCCAGTATGCTGCCAGTCTGCTCAGCACTGTGTTTTGCTTCATGTCCTAACCTGTGTGCTGGCAACCAAACACATCTCTCTTCTCCCCTCTCTGCCTCAACTTTGGCTTAGGTCACCCAGGTCCTGCCTTAGTCCACATTTGACTGTAAGAGCTTCTAACAACAATGTAATGACAGTGTTTCCATAGCAGCAGTAGCTCCATAGCAACAATTTTCTCTTTTTTGTGTGTGTTTCATTTGCACAGTGCTGGCAGATTTACAAGGGCGAGCAGGACCGCCAGGTCCGCCTGGACCACCAGGTATGTAATATAGCAGAGCTCAGTACGTAAGCAGGGGGATGCTAGCGCACATGGCACGTTTCTGGGCCATGCAGTTTGCTGAGTAAATGTTCTATAATACCCCTGTTTCTTTCTTCATCAGGTGAATCTGTGCAGGGACCCCCTGGACCTCGTGGCCCCCCAGGTAAGAGCTTGTTTCTCTGAAACAAACCTGGAAAGTAGGAGGTTTTTCCAGTGCCTCTATCCTGTGCCTTGCGGTATCCCGGATGCAATCTTGGGCCTGGTGGAAGTTAGTAGGGCTGACTTTACTGGAAGCAGAATTTCACATAGTGGGTTCCTACTAACACAGTTTCACTGCAGTATAGTTTCACAGCAGCAAGATGCTGGCCAAGAAAGGAGATTTGCTTTGGCATATGTTTGCTAGCCAGAGTAGTAATTCATAAAAGCCATACTTTTGGGGAAGACAGTCGATGTTCTCAAGTCCCCAAAGGAAGTAACTGCAATCAGTTCCATTTTTACTTCTTACTTGTCCAGCCTTAACTTCCAGCTGGGGACAGATGTAGCGGTTCTTATCATGAGGAACATATCCCCACTCCACTTCCTGTAGCACAGATTTCCCTTTCACAGCCAGAAGAGGAGAGGTGCAGGAGGACATGAGACAGGAGCATAACCCCATTCCTTGCTCTCTGCTCAGTAGCAAAGGAGAGCAGGTGAGGTGTGTGATGAAATGAACTTTCCCTCTCAATGTGGCGAAGACCAGCTGGGATAGGCACTCTGTACTAGAAAGAAAGGAGTTTTTCTGTCCTACATCTGCTGTGGTGGCACAAGATAATGAAAAATAACTAACATGGATAGATGTGTGTGGAGAAAACAGTGGTGCTAGCCTACACTTGGACATATTTGAGCTATGGCTATGGCTGGAGATGTAGCAGCTCTGACATGCATTTACTTACATTGCTGAGGCTCATCCTTCCTGTTTGTGTTCCTTTTGCCTAGGAGAAGGATTGCCAGGACCTCCAGGCCCACCAGGGAGACCAGGATCTTCCATGTCCACCTCAGGTAGGTTCTTCCACTCATTCCCTCGCCTGTGCCCTGGGAATGTCCTGACTGTTGGGGTTCCAGAGAGCCCATCCTTGGCTAGAACCAGGTGGAGCCAAAGAAAACTTGTGTCATGTTCTGTTGGATGTCATGAAGAAACCTTTTTGTTTTAATTACAGAAACATTCATCACAGGACCACCAGGTCCACCAGGCCCACCAGGCCCGAAGGGAGACCAAGGTGGGTATATCCTGCTGCCTCACCAAGCTACTAGATGGATCTCAGCACCTCAGACTGAAGAGAAGGAGGGAAGAGCTTAGAAGCAGAAAGTGTCCGCCCTTTCTGTGGCTGTAAGAAAGCTAACACAGTGGTTACTAAATAGGACTGTGTCTGCTGCCAATAAAACAAGTCAGTCTTTGTCAGAGAAATTTATCAGGCTTCAACACTGATGTCAAGGCAATCGCTGTATTCAGATCCCAACTTTACAAGCCCATTAGATTCAGGAGCATTCAGAGCTTCAGCTTTGCAATTAAACAGGAACAGTCTTTTTGCAAAATTCAGTGTGGACTTGGCTACGTCAGTGCAAGGAGGTGGCCGTGTGAAGCGTAGCTCAGCTCTCAGCTGGCAGGAAAAGATGGGACCTAGTCCCTTTACCCACTTCTGCCCTGCATATTGAAGGCCGTGATAATATTCTGCAGTGCGGGCTGGGATGTTGCAGATCAGAACAAAGCAAATGCTAACGCTGCTCCTCTGCTCCCCTGTTCACAGGTGAACGAGGTCCACGAGGATTCACGGGTAAGGCTTCCAGGAGATATCGGTGAGGTACAGTGTAGCTTGCCTGTGTATATGACTGCTCCTCCATTTCTGTGTCCCATGCAGGAGAACCGGGTGAGCCTGGCCTTTCAGCATTCTCCTCCCATGGTCAGTCTGTGCCCCCTTTCCTCCTTTGAATTCATTGTCCCTAGGCTGAAACCAGGGGGAAAAATCCTGCTCTATTGATTCTAGCTTCTAGAGCCAAGATTTTGTCCACACACTTTATTCCTGTGAATCTCTGACTCTCCTTCTGCAATTGGCAGGTGACAGAGTCACCATTCAGGGACCTCCAGGAGTTCCAGGCCCACCAGGCCCACCTGGACCCAAAGGTGAAGTTAAAAATCTTCTTTTGTTCTTTGCTGGTGGCCTCACACAACCAAGAGTGGTTGAGACTAAAGGATGGAGCGACCTGGTCCTTTGAGAACTACGGCTGTACCTACCCCTGCCTTTTCAGGCAGAGCAGGACCATGGCAATAGAATTGCTCTGAGCACAAGGCACCTGGGCCGATCAGAAGGCTCTGGAAAGCTGCTGTAACCTCTTCCTTCTGCTCTTCCTCAACAAGCTGTTAATTCAAGATAGTCATTACAAGGGCTGGGTAGTTGCTTCTCTGATAACGTGTAGCTCAACTGTTTTACACGACCAAGTGTGCAACATGCAGTGACACCCATTACAATTGTCTGTCTCCCTCACTCTGGTTTCCAGGTGATGCAGGTGTCCCAGGCGCTCCTGGCATCCCAGGAGCATCTCGAGGTAAGAGACCAGACCATCATTGCTCTGATATTGTCAAGAAATGCTGTCATTCTGGTGGAGACTTTAAAAAAGCTCCTTTGGGTTTTACAAGTGTGGGTGCCAACCTAATGCTGATGGGATTTGTGTTCAAAACCTCTTTTTTCACAGCCTGCCTTAAATTAGACAATTTAAGAATTGCAAGTTTTCTGGTTCCAGCTTACTGGGATTCCTTTGAGCCAGAGTTTGTCCTCATGGGACATGAAAGAAAGGGATTCCAGGTTGGCTAACCATGTTCCACAAGGGATTAGGGAAGCTGCATTGAACCCTCTTGTGGAAACACTTCTGATCAGAACAAACCTGCCCTTTGTTCAGTTTTACTTACCCTCAGGTGGATTCACATGATTTAAGCTGCTTTCATTCTGAATAAGAGCATCTCTGTATGCAGCATATTAATGCAGTTTCACAAAAAGTGCATATGGATTAACTTAAGTGTCCCTCTGTGTGAACAAGCCCTCTGCTTCTCCACATCATGTCCTAGGAATACTACCTCAGGGTGCCAGGAAGACAGACACCTTAAAGAGCATGAGGTATCACTTGACACCATGGTGACAAGAGTCACACAGGGCCCACGTGTATCTTGCAATGGGGACCAGTGAGGAGCCGTTCTTGAGCTGGTGTTGCCCAGGCTGGCTGGGACTGGGAGCAGCAGAGCAGTGAGGTTAGCCTGATGAGCTTGAGTGCTTTATGGATCTCTATCTATATTTCTGCACAGCATTGCACTCTGGTGCACAAACTGACCAGGTCTGTCAGTACAAAGCCAGGGAGGTCTCTGGACACAGCTCTGCAGAGCTGTGCAGGCTGAATTATAAGGTGCCGAATTAATTGAAGATGTTATACTGCCTAATTGCCCATGCTCAGACTGTGTTTAGAGATGAAGGGGGAGCCCTTCCATAGTCCATTCCCAAAGCTCTTTCCGGACCTGTGGGAAGGGCTCAATGCAAGCACACTTAAGCATCGCTTGGTCTAATGCAACCAGGCAAAAAATATTTCTTCTCCTTACAACACTTTCTGTAGGTGGATCCAGACAAATTCAGGGACCCCCAGGACCTCCTGGGCCACCTGGTCCTCCTGGCCCAGGTGGAAGTTCATCTCAAGAGATTCAGCAGTACATCACTGACTACCTGAAAAGTGAGTATAATGAGATTTTTGCCGTGGGTCAGCAGATGCATGCCTATCTCTCTTTTGCTTCCTGAGCCCCTTGTCACTCTCCCTTTAGAAGCAGCAGCTGTACTGCTCTGGCCTCATTTTTCTTGAATACTATGAAAAGCTGTTGCCCACTGTGGCCTCTGTAGAACTGTCCTTCTATCAGCCTGCTTTTTGCCAGGGGAAGCAGGGGAAGAGGGTCCAATAATTGTGCATATGGCCATTGTCTTCCCTCTAGTGATGTGGGCATATCTTGGGCTTCCTACCTAGGTGACAATGTAAGGCATTATTTGACTGGTGCCCAAGGCCCACCAGGCCCTCCAGGCCCACCTGGAGTCATCACCACTGCGGATGGGACGAACTTGGATTATGCGGAGCTGGCTACCCGTGTTATGAGCTTTATGACCAGTAAGCACCATGTTGGTAAGCTCTGTACTGAGTCACACTCTTGGCTGAGCTTGTGCAACACCTAGGAGGCGAGAACCAGAGGAGAAATGACAGTCTTTAAATAGCAACACCCCAACCCAGTTATTCATCTTCTGCAGTCTTGGCCCAGGACTCCACACAGCTGAGGTGGCCTCTGAGCTTTGTCCCATTTTGATGGTTAGATTAACAGTTGCCACTGTTTAAAAAGTCTCACATTAAACATAGCTATAAGACCCTGTAACATCCCCAAGACCCAAACAGAGGTGGCTGTATTTGGTATATGTGGTCTCGGGTGTTCTGGGGTTGTCTTGTATGCTTGGGGCCCTCCTGAAGTAGATGAAATTCCCAGAGCTTTTGGAAGCAGCCTGGAATCTCAGTCAGAAGAGCACAGACCACACTGCTGTGGAGACAAGGAGGCTGTGTGAGACAGCAACTGATTCATGGCTGGGGGCATGGGAAGCCCATTCCACCAGTTAAACCAGATTAGTTCAGCTTTCCTTTGTCCCTTCCTGACCCCACTTCACCTTCTGTCTCCTCTTAACCCTGTGACATAAAACCTTTTCATTCCCACAGGGTCTTCAGATCCCTATCAGTCATTTGTCAGTTCGGTATCAACTACCTCCATTTTGTACCAAGAACTTCTGGACATGCTGCAGAGTAAGTGACCCTGAAGGGAAACGTGGGGGATGGGGGTAAAGCATCCCAGCAGCCTGGTGATCTGCCCTTCCTGTCCGGTCTTCTGCCTCCAAACGGAGTTACCAGCAGCTGCTTCGGAGGGCAAAGGCCTGCCATAGGTGCTGCTGAGTGACCTGCAATGTCTCCTTCCAAGTCCTTTGGAGACAGATTTATGTGTCTTGTACTGGAGAGTTTGCATGCTTTCTAGAAGCTATACTTTCTTACCTGTTTGCTTTTCATACCTGATCACTGTTGTAACTCTGCAGTTTCCCACTCTTTTGCCTCTCTTTCCGTCCTTGGCTCTCTAGGTGGCATCTGCCTATGTGCTTCCTTTTCAGGAATTCCCCACAATTTCCCCCAATCTCCCGCTAAACCTTGGGCTTCTACTTTCCAGCTCCTCCACTCTCTTAGGGTTCCCCATTCCTTCTTGCCCACTCCAAAGCCTTGCTATGTCTTTGTTCTTAAGGTGAGGAGGATACTCAGCTCTGTATTCTTTTTGACACACACTGTTACTGTGGGCTGATAGAAAAATCGTCAGGATGTCATTTTGCTGTGCCTGAAGGTATTGATGATGCTGGCCAACACTGTGCTCCTCCTATGTGATCCAGTGGGGAGTCAGTCAGATTCCACATTCCAAACAGACAAAAAGCTGCTGAAATGCCACAGAGCTCAGCATGGGCTTTTCCCAGGATATTGGCCAGGGTGTCCTGAAGAAACAGAGCACAAGGAGGTCCCTTTGGCAATCCGAATTCTCATCTTCCTCAAACTCTGGGTTGTAGGACGTTCCCAGCCCTGTCACAAATGTTTGTGACACCATACTCAGGGCAGATCTCACTCAGAATAGGAGGTGAGGGAGGAAAGTAGCTTTGCAACCATAGGTTTTGATTGTGTCCATAGTCGTGGGGGCTCAGCTTACAGGCTGGGAACCCCTCACACCTGGCATCTTTGCAGCAGCTGGACAGTCTTAAAAGATGTATTTTTCATTTCCAGGAGAAGAAATTCGTCAGTATCTAGTTGGACCTCGGGGCCCACCAGGACCTCCTGGACCAGGGGGAGATGGCATGTCTCTGTCACTGGATTATGATGAGCTGACCAGACGGTTTATCAGCTACTTGACAAGTAATGGTCTTTATTAGTGTGCATTTCCCTCTGTTCCTTTCGGAGCTGAGCAGAAAGCTCATGCTGTCAGTGAAAACTCTTCCAGTGTCAACTGTGTGAATCCATAGCACAGGGATTGAGAGAGACTTGGAAGAGAACTAAGATACCCTGTATGCCACTTTTTAAAAGTATATTTAAAAAAATAGGGACTTCTACCCTCTTTGGGATCTCTTGACTTCCCAGTGTGACATCTACACGCAGGGAAGGGAGGTGCACCAGGAAACCCGCACCAGAAGGTGCTGGGGAGAAAAAAAGCACTTTGTACTTGGCTGTAGCTGGCATTACCTGTGTTGTCAGGGAAGGTTCGTCAGGGTTGTGGTGGTTTGGGTGACTCCTTTTCTTCCCTTGTGTCTTACAGACTCTGAATTCAGTGGTCTGGTCGGGCCCCCTGGTCCTGCAGGGCCCCCAGGACCTCCAGGAATCCCTGGATCACCTGGCACCTCTCTGGAGGACATCTCTGCTTACCTACAAAGTAAAGCACTTGTGTTTCTCACAGCGGGGAGGGAGATTCTGTTTGTAGGTACTGGGGGGACTGAGACTGAGCTTTAGCTTACGAGGGGCTGTGACTGCCCACTGAGAACAAGGTCACTTTAAAAAAAAAATCTCATCAACACCAGCTGGAAATGGATAGAAGTTGCAGTTGGAGCCTTTAAATTTTCAAGATCCCCAGACATGTGTGATTTCCTTGTCCTCTCACTGTCAGAAAATAATTCTTTCTCTCTCTCAAGGTGTGGGATACTCCTCCCTCTCTGGAGTCCAGGGTCCACCTGGCCCTCCTGGCCCTCCAGGACCACCAGGCTTCTCAGGAACCGGCCTCCTGTCCTATGCTGACATCACCCACAGTGATGAGTTCAGGAGCGAGCTGATCCAGTACCTGAAGAGTAAGGGGATGCCATCCATCCTCCCTGCACACACCCCGAGACACGCTTTGCCTTGTGTAGGCTGCTGGCTCTGCCACACCTGAGGCAGTCCTGTAGGAGCCTTCCCTGAGTTGGAGCTGCAGCAACACCTTATATCTACAGCCAGGTCTAAGCAGGACTACACTGCACCCTGTAGGCTTGTCTCCTCTCAGTCCAACTGCAAGGCAAAAGTCCATGTTGTGAGCCAAAAGGGATGGGCGCTGCGCAGTTACAATTGGCCTGTACTGAACAGCGAGTCCCTAGTAAGGTCACCTGCAGAGTGTTGCTGTGGGAAAAGCATTTTCTTTGACAAACACCTGCCTACAGAGCAATGGATGATGTAGGGGTTGGAGGGCAGCACTGGGCCAGCTGTGAAGCAGCATTGGTCTGAGCTCTCATGCTGGCAAGTCATCCAGGGCAGCCCTTCAAAAACATGGGGATCCCCTCACTTGTGGGAGGCTGGTCACAGAACAGCCGTTTTGGCAGAGGTGCTGAAATTGGCCTGAGAGGAGTGCACCCTTCTGCAAAATCATTGGGCATATTTCCAAGATTGGGCACCTAAAATTGTGGGAGATGGGAGGGAGGAGGGTGTCACGCCATCTGTAGAGAGCAAGGTTGACATACGTGCCTGCTGCCTGAGAAATGGCACTGCAGGAGGGTTACTGCGATGATTGGCAGGACAGAATTTCACGTTCCACTCTTCATTCAGGTGGTAGCACAGGACCTCTGCCAAGCCTGGGGAGTCCAGGTACCCCAGTGTCCCTGAAGTCCCCCCTCTTGTATTTTGCAGGTGATGAAGTTCGAAGCTACATCTCAGGGCCACCTGGGCCCCCTGGGCCACGGGGACCACCAGGACCCAAAGGAGATAGTGGCTTGGTGGCTGGGTCTATGTCTTCATCATACCAAGGATTACAGGCTTCTGAGCGGTTGCATGAAGGATCCCTTGGTGCTGAGGAATCCCATGGGGGATCACTGGGCGCAGGCAGCTCATATGGCCACTCCATGAGCAGCATGTCTTACAGTGCCTCAAGGGGCAGCAATGGCTTTTATGATGCCTCCATGGGCAGTGAAGGGTCTCTTGATGCGTTGCTGACAGAGGAGGAATCACACAGGAGATCATCAGGTTCAAGCAGATCCTACAGCAACTCCTTCACTGGTTCCCTGGATTACAACGAGCTGGCACTCCGTGTGTCAGAGAGCCTACAGAGTGAGTGGAATGCCTGCTTGATCTCACCCTCCCTGTCCCAGCCCACAACTCCTAACCCCTTGTGTCATGCTGTTCACTTCCCTCGCCCTTCCTGCTGCCTACAGCTCTCCTTTACACCTTCCTGCCTCAGCATCCAGCCACAGTTTTCCCAGCGCTCCTTTCAAATGACATCTTTAATTCCTCAGGCCGAGGTATTCTCCAGGACCTGATGTCTTACACTGCACAGGGACCTGCAGGTCCCCCAGGCCCTCCTGGTCCCCCTGGCATCAGCAGGGTTTTTGCAGCCTATGGCAATGTCACCGAGGACCTCATGGACTTCTTTAGAAGTAAGTGACATATTGACTTGGTGTTTCTGGCTCATGCATAGGAGAGCTCTCCAACCTCTTGTAGACCTAGTGATCTTTTCACCTTTGCGTGCTGCAAGAATACAGTCAAGATACAAAGCTGGAGGCAGATAGTCTTTCCATCCCCTTCCTCCTTTGCTGGGGAGGTGCAGTCTCATCATTAGGAAGGACATAAGTTTTTCCCACTACTTATAGGAAACTCATCCCAAACCCTGAAGGCCACTGCTTGCAACCCCTGTGGCCCATTTTAACATGGCTGGACTGGCACATGTAGAACAACATGAGACAGCTGCTCACTCTGTTCTCAGATTCCCCTCCCTGAGCATGGGCCAGCTCCAGCGCTGGTGACAGCCAGGACACCCAGAGAGGGTGGCGGAGCAGTGCTGGTGAAATGAGATCACAGCCTGCCCCTAGGACTCTGCTGGGACCAAACCCATATTTTAAAAACCTGCTCTCAGTCAGTCTAATCCCATCTGACCTAGAGAAATGTCCTTCCAGTATGAGTCACTGCTTCTCCAAGTCAACACAGAGCCCTTTGCAAGTGGTTTGTCCCACTCATTCATTCATCCTCTCCTTCATTTCTCTCTCTAGCATATGGTACCATCCAGGGGCCACCTGGTGAAAAGGGAGAGAGGGGTTATCCTGGACCCAAAGGTAAGACTTCCCATCCTTTCCCTCTCAAGCCCTGTAATGCCCTGGAAGCAGCACTGTGTCCACAGACATAGCCAGCATGGGGCTGCTCAAGGTGGAGCAGTGGAGGTGGCACCTTCAGGATCTCAGCCCAAGCATCATCCTAACTTGGTCTTCCTTACCCTGGCCTGTCCCTGTTTGTGGGCCAGTCATGCTCAAGGGCAAACTTGGTCTTCTCTTTCCTTCAGGTGACCCTGGACCAATGGGCCCACCAGGACGCCACGGGCACAGGGGACCAAAAGGAGAGAAAGGAGAGAAAGGTAGGAACATCTGCCGTTCCCAGGAGAGCAGGGTTTGCTTGTCAGGGAGTGGAGGATTCCCCAGGCAACAGCCCATCTCTGGGAACCGCTGGAAAACCCACATGTCCCAATTTTTTTGTTTTGTTTTGGTATTTTTGTCTTTTTTCCCCATATGAACTTTTCAAATAACCCTCCTTTTGACTTTCTTGTCCCCAGGTGAACAAATGTATGTTGGCAGAAGAAAAAGAAGAAGTGTTGGAGTTTAGGGAAAGAGCCAGCTCAGTTCTGCACTGGGCAGCATTCCCAGCAGCCTACAGAGAATTAGCCTGAATCTTCACTGCCTTAATGCTAAAACGTCCTTGCCGATCAGCTAACCACTTAGACTTGATAGTTCAGTATCACTGCTGAGATTTGAATGGCTCTTTTACGTGTCCAGCATGGCCCTAACGTGGGTATTTGCTCCTGTTGCTGATGTTTGGCTTAGTGCCCCTGAGTTCCCAGGCTTACATGTCTTCAGGCTGACAAGGGCTCCTGTCTCACCCAGTCTTGTATTACTCCCAGCTATGTAAAATCCTGTTTT
Organism: Balaeniceps rex; assembly: GCA_013401315.1. Classification (NCBI taxonomy): domain Eukaryota; kingdom Metazoa; phylum Chordata; class Aves; order Pelecaniformes; family Balaenicipitidae; genus Balaeniceps; species Balaeniceps rex. The sequence goes on along the minus strand of VYZW01010489.1, from coordinate 11,362 downwards.
TACAACAACTGCCAACTATCCAGCAAAAAAAAAGAAAGCAAGAAACCAATCGCTCCTTCACCAAATGCATGATTTTTCAGAGATCAGATTCAGCCCACAAGACAAAAGGCCCTGTAAGAAACCCTGGGACTAAGCTTGCTCACCACACTGGGATTTCCTCTCCACAAGCTCTGCTGTGCCGGCCCTAAGCAGGAGGACCTGGTGACGCAGGTGCTGGTGGTACTGAGTGGGGTTGTGGCTCAGGGGTCTCTGGGATGGGGCACACTGCACTGAGGTACCCTCAACAGTGACCCACATGAGATGCCGAGCCCAGCCCTGCCACTGCCCGGCTGCTGCACTGTAGCAGGAGAGAACCAGCTGGGCTCTGTGTGCGCCCCCCAGCAGATGGGGTGGTGCGGATGTCTGCCCCACGGTCCCCACTGTAGAGCTTTCAGACCCCTGGGGTCAGCACCCACTAGCAGCTGGACCGTGACTTGTCTTGGAAAGCGATGCCCTCCCAGCATGGCAGTTTGTGATGCGCTTGTGCTCTGTCCATTAACCCCGCTCCTGAGCCCAGCTCTTTGGACAAGCTGTTACCGGAGGGGCTCAGGCAGCAGTAGGGCAGCGCATGCAGGTACTTTGCAGGGAGCCCAGGTTGTGTGTGCTTTGCGACGCCTGTTTATAGCAGCGCGGCGAGACGTGACACGCACAGGGACCAAACTGAAGCACTTTTAAACATAATTTGTTGGCTCTTTTTAAAAATATTTTTGTATTTTTTCCTGTTTTTTAAACATTGGGGGAAAAAAATTGTTTAGCATAAACAGCCCAATTAAAGTGTGTTTTTCACCCCAAGCTTGCCTGATCAGCATTACATTGGGCAGTCAGTACCAGCTTCACTGCGACCATGGGCAGACCCAGCTTGTGGTGTTGGTGGCTGATGTTGGCTGGTTTGTTTCTCATCCGGTCACTGGTACGTGATCCAAGCAGACACCCAGCTGTGGAAACACGTTTTCCAGGTGTTGGCAGTTTCCAGACACATTAGCAGGAGCCTCCGCGCATTGTCCCAGGGTGCCACAGCCGTCATCTTCTTCCTTGCAGTGAGGCAGTACTCACAGACTTCAAGTGTTTTAGTGCTGGGGGGGCGGGGGAGGCCTAGTGGCTGGGTGATGGCTGAGCTCCAAGGTACCGCCTGGCAGAGCCCGGCCGCTCAGTGCAGGCATGCAGCTGGCAGCCCCTTGCACAGTGCCTGTCACTGTGTGTGTGACGCCACCGCGACTTTATGGTGTTCCTGGGGCCAGGTGCACACGCGTACACAGGCACACTCGCTGAAGTGCTACTTTAGTTCCAGGTATTGGCCAAAGTGGGTCAGTGGCTCATTGTTATAGCAAAAAAAACTTGCTTGAATTGCTTGTTTTCAGCCCAGGTTTAAACACCCATCATGTATTTCTATTTCTGGTGTTAGCCATGTCAAGTTTGGGTGTTCTTCCCGCATTATTGCTTAGGAGAGTTTAGAGCAAAGGCCTGTGTGAACCAGGACAGCTTTCAGAGCACAGCATCTCGCAGTGTTTGCCAACAGAGCCTGCGTCCCTCTGGGTGATTCACAGTCTCCCACCTGGCGCTGCTGAGATGAGACATTTCCTTTTAATTCTCTCTTAAAAACAACAACAACAAAAGCATTTGTCATGTTTAAGTGCAGCAGGTGTCTTTCCGTGTCCCTGAAGTACTCAGGACAGCCATAATGTGCTTGCAGGTTGTGTCGCGGGGCAGGGTTAGGGCACCACAGCCCTACAGCCACTCAGTTGCTTCGTAATCCAGCCCGCGGCACTGGGACCATTGCTCTGGGCCAAACAGCGGCATCTCGTTCCTTCACCTGTCCCTGAGTGGGAAGGGTGGGTCACGGGCGGGACCCATGGACTGGGGGGCAGAAACTGGAGCTCCTACAACTCCAGGTTGAATTCCCGCTGACAGGGCAGTCACTGAAAACAGCATCCTTTTAGGTTTGTGCTAAATCTGCACTCCCGCCCCGGGCTATTCCAGTCAGGGAGCCACATATTGCACAATGTTAAGTACTTTTTACACTCAATTATTTTAAAAATTCTAAATTGTCCCATTCACTCACAGATTACTCGTATTTCATGCAAGTTTGCCATGAACAAAACAGAGGCCATCTCAGCAAACTCTGATTTTATTGTATTTACAGCAGAATTATTACAATATTCTACAGAAAGCCAAAAAATCAAATTGCTTTTAAAAACAAGACAAAAAGAAAAACCCTGTTGTATGGCTGCTGCTGCAAGTTCACTTCCACGAGCTGTATATAGAGAGACCCTTAGCCAATTATTCATCCATCGCAATTTTTGGTTGCTTTCTGTAAGGCAAAAATAACTTGGTTTGCAGTTAACACAAAACATTCAACAAACTGCTGGGACGACGCGAGGTCGGAGATGCCTCAGATTTGCATGCTTTACCCCTGACGACCACCCTGCTCGGCTTTCTCGCAGAAAACAGGGATATGGCAGTTCAACATTACAGATTTCACTCAACGTCCCTTTCTAGTTTCTATGCTTTCTACCACTTTAGGATTGATAATCAGTAAGAAGAGGTTTTACCACTAGCTTGGTAATTGTGGAAGAGATTTTTGAAAATTAGAGCATCTTTGGGCTCAGCGACTCCCTTCTACCTTCAGTACAGTGGAAGCACACGAGCCTGCCTTATTCATGAGCTGGTTTTGAGCATGTTCTTATTTAAGAGGTTGTCGTCTTTCCCTGGCACCACTGACTGCCCTAATGCCAGAAGCGTAGAAGTAGCCTCAGAAATTAAGCATGAGGATTGAGGCGAGAGAAAGGGGACAGAGAACAACTAAAAGCTCTACAAGCAATATAGAGAAGCACTATAAAGTTTCTTTTGTCTTCTCCTTTATCTGTTCTCATCTTTTATAAGACTGAGAAACATGACAGGGCATCCTGGCCTTGGCTTGCCTGTGAATGAGGAAGGTTAATTCTCTCTGACCTCATTTTGTATCTGCTGTGAAGCTGACAGTACAAGTCAGGGAATGGGAAACGTGTGTAGACACATCAGCACAAGGAAGTTTCTGAGATCCAGAAGTAGATTTTGAAGTAAAAAGACCGGACTGTAAATGCTAACGTAAAAAGCAGGAAGTTATCCGCATAGTGGCCGTCCTCAATAGCCCTCCCTGCCCTTTCCTCTAATGACCATATCAGCACTGTCCTCAAGAACTTGCCCCACTTCCCCACGGCAGAATAACCAAAAAGCAGCAGTGCAGTGGAAGCAACTAGCACTGAGCTTATTTGCACATTTAAGTCTGTTCCCTTGTTTTCAGCAAAGATGAGCATTTCTGAGGTCCTAGGAGCTGCAGCTATGCAGCAGCTCTGAAAATCAGGCTGCCTAAAAGTAAATTTAAGTGCCTGAATTTATTAGTCATTCATGTTCCATGTCTTGCAAGACAGCTACTGTTTCAGGTGGAGAATCAACTTAAACTTCCTATGTGATATTGCCATCATAAAAGACCTTGTGGTGTGATGAAAGTAATTATGTTACTGCTTTGCTTGGCTTTGTCTTAGTTAAGGTGCTAAGTTTCCTATTTTTTAAGAAAAAAAAATCCAGTAGCATGTAGTTATAATAAAGAAAGTCCTCCAGGACAGAAGAATAATTTTTTAAACCATGTGGTTGATTAGATACTGAATACCCATGAATGTAATTTTAAAAGGATATTAGCTTAAACATTGTCTGAAAAAAAAGATGCAGCTCAGAATGAATACCAGGATTTTAAAAGTGATGTGAAAAATCAGTTTGAGTGAATGCCACTGGTCAGGACAGTGTGGTACTGCCCCCTCTGAATTTGAATTCAGGTGTCAATTCAGTTAACACCTTCTCTAAAGAAAAACCTTTAATAAATCAGGATATATCTAATCAATCATACCAACCTCAGTTTCATGCCTACATGCTTCGCATGTATTCAGCAGAGTGCTTGGAAAAAGAAACAAATTTGTTTCATGGGAATCAGAGAGGAAAAAACATGCTGGAGTATTTCCCCTTCAACCCAGTAAACAGCAGCGTTCCCCTGGGATGCCAGGAGGCCAAGGGCTGACACAGCCTGCTTTGTCTGTAGCTGGTAAGCTCCCCCCTCCAGCCCCGCTCAGGCAAGATGCAGAATTTATTCAAGATGCAGAATCTCATTGTAAGAACAGGGGCAGCCAGACCAGCAAAAGATCTCCCATGGCTACTGGCAGTGCTGTGTTAGCAGAGGACTGCAAGATCCTGCAAACAGCTGAGTTCTAGTAACTGTTCGGATGCGAGCAGAGCCATCGGCCCCCGTACTTACAAGGCCCTATCCCAAGAAAGCTGACTTAGCAGGTCCCAAAATCTGCTTTCAGAGCTCAGGAAGAACAAGTCGTGAGGACTGAATCTATCAGAGGCCGTGGGCCTGCAGGCAGGTTTTTTTGTGAGAATCAGTTGTAAATACAAGAGGACAACCAATATATGGCACTGCAATTCATGCATTTTATTGCCTTTGTTCATTTTCCTGTGGACAGTATTTATGATGTAGTAAAACACAAAGGTGAGCAAACACTGATTTGTTGTCGTCTTTTGAAGGGCACATGGGGAAAATGAGATCTGCCAAACACTCAGTAAGAAAGTACATTGTTTTGGCTAAGGAAAGTACACCTAACTACCTTGGAGATGGAGCTTCCAACTCTTATTAAAGGGATGTGACGCGATAGTAGAGAGATTGGATTTTGTATCTCAGGAGATCTATTCCAGGCCTATGTGAGATAAAATTCATTTGAATTGAATTTTCTGACATTGATATGATATTGTACACCTCTTTCATGTTCTGCAATACTTAAAATCAGTTTTATCAGTCTAAACGTGTAAGTACCCGTGCTAGTTCCTGTTATCCCCCAGAAAAACATATTTTCATGCTTGATATCAATTCTCAGCACAGTTCACAAGGCTGCAACTGCTTAACAGTGCTCCACACCTGGGGACCTGACCAAACACCCGCTAAGGCTTCAATCGCTACATTCGATCCCTCCCTCCATCACAGAACTCAGCTACTTATTTGTACAATTTACAGTGAGATCAGATTGCAGGGGCTTGTGTGAAAAGGATCTTCAAATAGAAGATTTAAAAGACTTAGACAGAGGTAAACACTATGCCAATATGTATTAGCAAGTTATCACTGAAACTGCCAAAAATGTAAGGAGAAGGTCAACATTTCCCTCTGAGGATTTAATGTGGATGAAGGTAGAGACAATCCAGAAGGGGAAATCCGCCTGCTCTGTCTACTCCCCAAGTAAAGCACTGAGTCTGCTTCATACGAAATTGCAAACAAATTCTGTAAAATACAGAGATGAAGATTATTTAATGTTTTTTTAGTAACAGTCAATTTATGATGGTGGAGCTTAAAAAGTAAAAGGCCTTCAAAGACATTTTTCACCCTCCTAAATAAACAATTTAAAGAACTTTGCATTTAGCAACGGAGAACATTCTAGAGATATGGTATGTGGATTTACAACAGTACACAATACACATTTATATAATAAAATGCCAGAAATTAAGGCTATCTATATTAAAGTAATTATGCTATCAAAAAGTTAGAAAATTTAAATTAAAACATGCATTTTCCAATTTTTTTTACTGTGCTGTGAATTTTAAGTGTCTTCATTGAGAAGGTAGCAGTTCAACGTCCAAGGATTTCAGCATCCAAGTTGTCAACCACATCCGATTCAAGTCCTGTGTTAATTTATGAGTTCATTCACATGCATCAATACTGTTCCCATGAAATGAACATCATGTAATGTTCACCAGTCACACACTTAATGCAAGCTAGCAAAACAAAGCGTTTACAGTCAATACCCAAAGACACTAGAAAGTCAGGCCTCATATGACAGAGAGAAAATACTATTTTACAAATTGAGCTCCCACATACCAAAGTACAGCTTATAATACTGTCTTGATATGACTCAAACTCTAACCAAAAAGAGTGCACTAAAAGTGACCTAATACAGTTGTATTTCCCTACCAGCTATATGAGGAACATTTCAGATTTTTTCCACTGCAGATCAGTCAGGTAAATAACTTATTGTACATCTATGAACTTGAAAAAGAAAAATTGCCTATGTTAGTAGGTGGCAACACAAAAGCAAAAAACCCAGCTTCATAAAGTAGTTTTGTCTATATACTTAACTTAAATCTTTCTATAAAATAAAATGACTAAAATAAAAACATCAAACCTAACACTTCTAATCAAATCAGACTTTAGCCATGATTATTTATAAATATGACCATCCACCTCCACTTTTCTGATGGAGTTTAAATGAACAGGCTTTGGTAAGAACAGAAAAATGGCTCTACCCATTCCAGGTACAATTAGAGAAACCACGTGCACTTTGCACACCACTTTCTAAAAAATACATTCTACAGTTTTTCAATTTGTAGAACTAACCACCTGTAATAGCTAAGGAAAATAATAAACTGTGCATTTCAAAATTAGCATTTCTTTCACCTTTACATATTTTAGTGCAAAATATTTTAGGGTGAGGATTTACAACAAAAATGGCAGTAGCAGCAAGAAATCTTCTGTTTTGTACAGTAACAACAATGCTAAGGAGTTGCTTTTGTGGTTTTTTTTTTTTTTAAATGACAAAACACTATCCCGTTGCCAGGATTAGCATATCTAAGTGTTTCAGGCACTGTATTAATTAAACTAGCACCCCATTTTGTTATGGAACTAATGGTCAAAATATGTCATGGAGATCAGCTCAGTTTAATTTACGCCAGAGGTTTCTTTTTAAAGAAGTTGCAAAGGCTTTTGCTTTTACCAATCGTGTTTAAACATAACGGTTTATTTTTCTGATTATTGGCATGTTCTGAGGAATTATTTTCAGTCCTTGCTATGAAGACACTGCTCAACATCATAACATTTTAAACCTCTCACAGCAGTTTCAGTTGTGGAATTCTCTCATGGAAAAATCAGACCCTTAAAAACACAGTAGCAGAAGTAATATTACACCATTTAAATGTTCACATGAGAAACCATTTTTTTGTGATCAGAAAGAGTAGAATTAATATTTTAGGCTTAAAGTCAAAACAATAGATAACATACTTCTTGAGACTGAGATAAAAAACCCACTTATTCTTGAAACATCTGAAGGACATAACGTTACCATTATACACCAACACCTTTTTTCTTTTCTTCCATTCCGAGAAGTAAAGAAACTGATCATGACACTGATTGTCTCCACTGAAAACAAAAAGCACTAGGTCCTTTGATGTACACTGCAGATTAAGTCAGGTTAGACAATGAGGATGGAGAATTCCAAATATGAAAAAACCTACAGTAGTTCCCAGAGTTACGACCCAGTGGAGTGAAGGCTGGGGATGGGATAGAATTTGGAAATCCGGCTTTGTGTTGAAGGGTTAAGGCATTCGGATTCTCCAGTCATTTTAAAGAAAACTTCCTGTTCCTGCAGTTTTCTGGCAAATTCTTCTTCCAGCGTCTAAAACCAAGATCAGATTGTCATAGGATTACAAGGCAAAGTACAAGAGACCTATTATACTGGTGACATATCGTCTGATATAACATTGTAACTTCACACACCATCACAAAAAAAAATTCACCTAGCAATTATGAAATTGCCAGACAACCAAGACACAGCAAGCTAAGAACATCACCTGCCTGTAGGATACTCTCTGCACTGTGTGAAGATCTAGTACTTTCCATTTTAAAATAAAATATAAAAACCAAAACAACTTCCACCCCTCTCCACCCATTATTTAGCACTTACGTTTTTGTAGTAACCTACTGGCTTCTGAAATACATTCCTAAAACCAGATTTACCTCCAGCTAGGAAGTTTTATATGCAAACATGCACACAAGCCCTGTAAGAGGGAACACCGTAAGAGGCTGATAACATGCAAGCCTATTTTGTTGCACATGCCCTTTGCTCAGCTTTTGCACATTTTTTTTAACATCTTTTATTCTTCAGTGAACTATAGCAGTTTTGTACAGTAGCTTGACCCTCCTTCTCTGCAGTACTTCTTGTATTGTCTGTATTTGCTAGATCCAATTCTTGATTATTTTCTGATTCAGAAACTGCTCCGATTTACCTTTTTTCTTGGTCTCAATTTCTCTCTCCATTCCTTCAGTTCTTGGCTGTGCTCTTCATCTAGCTCTTTCAGCTTCTGAGTCTCATGCTCAACCAGTAGATGGCATTTTTCATTCTTAAAACAAGATAAAGATAATCCTTATGTAAAACTAATTCAGATTAGGCAATTCAACATTTGTACAGTGACATATGTTGTCCTAATCCTTTTTAATTAGCTTATTCTGTGTAAATAGTGACGTGAATAATTACAAGATAAAAATATGTTACGAGGCTGCATTATCAAAAGCTGATCTTTCCATCAGAACCAAATGAGATAAGAAATACTTGTAAATCCAAATATACTGTGGAGTACCATTAAGGCAGCAGCTGACAGCATTACTCAAAACTGTGTTTCACTGCCTAATAATGCTTTTCAAGGTCATACAGCACTTCTGCTTTGCGTTCTAAAGACAGTTTGTGTAATTTCTTAAAATCAATTACATTAAAAAGGAGGTCGTTTTTTGGAAATATTTCAACTCTTGGTGCCAAGGAGCTGAGACTAACAAGTGGGGCTTAGAGAAGAGAGAAATGTGCTTGCAGAAGCAGCCTCAGAATTGCCCCATAAAAAGGATAATCAAACCACACATCAGCTTCACATTCCTCTCAGTAAGGTACACATGCATCTGCCTAACTTTCAGAGGACTTTTGAAGCATGGTAAGAAAAAGAATTAAGATTTGGTTACATCAAATCTTTGATTTCTAAGAGCAGTTGGCAATGGCAGTCTCTAAACCCCGTGTTCTTGTTTCTAGGGTCCCAGTCCCAGCTGGGTCTGACGCAGAGTACAAAAACAGAGGAACAAAAATGACAAGCACTTGGCTAGACCTGAGTGCAGCTAGGGGCCAATTTTTCTCGGTGAAGCTCAGAGTAGCCCTAATCTGCTCAATTTCACTTGAGCTGAAACTCTCACAAGACTCCCATGGTACTTGGGGATTTACTGAGGTGTATTAGTGGCATAGTCAGGGACTGTTTTCGCAGGATGTAAGAAAGTGAATAGAGTAGAACTAGCTTCATTGGTCTTTGGAAGATTTCCCTATGCAAAGGTTATCAGCAGGTGATCATTTAATGCTTTAAAACTCCCCCGTGTCCCTGAAACAGGGAAAACCAGATTTAGTGGAAAAGGAGATCTGGCCTCTGGCATACAGCAGCATCTTTTACAAAATGCATACCAAAAGGGACAAAATAGAGTTCCTTATCACAAGAGGAGAATTCCTTCCAAGTACCTTCCATCAGCTCCAGTACACACGGCAGCCTGCACTTTGTAAAAACCACCTCATTCCATATATTGCCAGAAATGTCTTGTGGGTAATGCTTGGTGCCGCCTACCTCTGTTCTGATTAATGACATTTCAGCAAAATCAGGTTAAAAGGAAATGTTGCCTACAGAAAACAGCACTGGGAACTTGATAGATATTCTGGAAGTCATCATCTGCTTCTGGTTCATGCTCTTCTTGCATGTAAAATGATTTCTCATTAATTGATGTAAACATATGAATCTGGTTAAGCAGTATGCTGCAGGCCTTTGAAAGCAAAGTTGAAAAAAACCTACACCAATCAGTAAAAATGAAGGAAAAGATGTTTCTGCTTTGCCTGCGTTTGTTATTAACCTGAGTCTTCCCACTGAATGTTCATTTAATATCATCTATTGTTAACCTGTAACTGATGCAGTTCTCTGATGTTTGCTTCACACTGCAACTGAAGGTCCC